>JAJOOS010013002.1:0-18915 GCA_029582725.1 Solanum chiquidenum
AATCTGACCCTGTGATCATAACCAAGGTCCATCTTGAAACAAAATAATCTCCTTCTGCTTACAGTATCCTCCTTGATGGGTGGCTTTAGACAAGAAAGACCTGGTGTCCCATTTGTTTACCAATAACGTCTGAATGATGGTCGTTATAGTTCAGACGCTCCCACAAACTTGACAAGCCGAATTCTGCATGTTTGGGTGACTTAAGATAACATAGATACAACTCTTTGATGTTCTTCGAAAATGATTTCTTCAGGTTAAGCACCTGCAAACATCAGATATTTATTTTGTACTTGGTTCCTTATCTTCACTCTCTCGGAAGAGGTAAAATACAACTTTTTCCACAGTAACTTGATTTATTTCCATATATGGCATTCCCCCAAAACAAAATAATCAAGATGCATGCAAGGCACGATAACAGTTGCTGAAATTTGTACATACAATTTACTGTTTGAAAGAACTTGTATTAGATGTCCATTTAGAAGAAATGTAAATGATTGGGAATGCGAAAGAGTATGTGAAATCTAGAAGTTTTTGGGAAGCTGTCAGGGTTACACATCTATACTTTGATAGAGCGGTATTAGATCCTCTATTTTAGAACAAATATGAATCATTGGAAATACCAGAGTATGGTTTCTACAAGTTTTTGGAAAGTTCTCGACATTGCACATCTACTTATGGAAAGTAGGTTTGCTTAACTATTGATAATCTCCAAACAAGAAGGCTACATTTATGTAGCAGAAGTTACTTATGCAGCATCCACGCAGAAGCCATCAATCATCTTGTTTTTGCATTGTCCTATTACCGACAAGCTATGGCAGCTATTTCTCAATTTTGCTGGTATCAAATGGTCTATGCCTAGGAATACACGAGATCTTTTGCGTTGTTGGTATAGGCAGGGGCTGGACAAAGCAAGAAATTGCTGGTGGTACACGATATCCATCATGCATCTAGTGGGTGATTTGGAGAGCCAGGAACTCCAGAGGTTTAAAAGAGAAGCAAAAATCAGTCGAAGATTAAGATAGACAGTAGCTTGTTATTTCACTTTTGGTCTCAAAAGGAATATGCAAAAGAGGCAGACACTTTACTAGATTTCATTTTGTCCCTAAGATTAGCAAAGGGCTAATTGTTTTGGCCTTTTTCCCTCACTTGTATAGGATCTCCAGCACTACCTTTGTGTTGTTTATGAATACAACTATTACCTGAGAAATGTCTCCTTTCAGACAAGATCGAAAATCCACCGCAGATTGCAAGATACTTCGTATAATGCCAGCAATATGTTGAGTTTCCTCTGACAAGAAACATCTGCAAAGGTTCATATTGAAAATAATCATAAATACATCAGACAGAACAATTTTAATTATCACTGACAAAACTGAAAAGTGAAGTTAGGGACTTGTGTCTAGAATAGGTCACGGTCACGAGCAAACCATTCTAAACTCTTTAACTCGATTCTATGACAAGTGGAAAACCTTCAATTAATGGGGAATTCACTTTAGCAGTATGAACTTAAAGCTGTTTTCTTTATTCTTATTTGTGTGTGCGCGCATGGGCAGGGGGGGGGGTTATAGTTTCGCAACTACACATATCTATACCAAATTTACTTTGACAAATTAACTTTAGGAGGTCAAAACAGAAGCTTTGGGACAGAAGGAGTCGGTCAATTTCATCAACAATCTGTCAGCTAGTCTTTATCTGGAGAACAGCTTATCTTTTCATTTTTACCTAACAACAAGTCAACAACATACCGTGTAGTCCCACAATATATTGTTGTTCACTCCATTTTAACTGGTTGCTCATTTAATTGGAACAATCGGACAAAAGAAAGGTTACAAGTATAAGCTAGATAATTGTAGTAGCCTACGTGTCCTGCTACTAGAAGAGTACAATAGGGTCTCTGAAGAAGATAAATGACAATTTATCATAACAAAACCATTAGTGCTGTTCAGCTTCAGATGTGCTTTTTTCTTTTCTCCATTTATAATTTAGTTATACGAAATAAAGATACATTAGCCAAAAGAAGATTTGAGCTTCTTAAAAGAAAAAATGGAAAAATTAGAAATGTCCGACCACTTTTTCATACTAAAGTAGAAGAACACAAAATACCCTTGTCCATCCTTTTAGTCCTCATTAATCACAGAAGTGGAGAACTACAAACATAGTTCAATGTCTCAATCAACAATGATCAAGTGAAATGTAAATACACTCTAAATATTCATCTTTCTGACTCGCCCTCGCAAATATTTCCTTCCGCTCTCTGCACCCTCCCTCCCCCCTCATGCACAAATAGCCACCCGATATTCTCAAGGTCACTGCTAACTGTCATTTACACTGGTCACATCATCTTATACCCACCGGGACTCCTACTCAATCACAGGTCATGATCACTTTTTTCCATTAGTTTAAAACTGTGGCAAAATGACAAATCTATAGTGCAACAACTTGATGATTATATCCCTGAGTGTTGTGCTACAAAATTAAGCACCAAAATATCCCATATTTCAAAAGTATTTCCATACCCTGTTTGTGTGCGTGAGCGAGAATAAGAAGAGTGACCAGAAGTCGATCTTACATGTGCAAGGAGTCGTTCAGATATGCCATATGTGCAGAATGAAGATCCATCATATCTTTGACCTGATGACCAAGGAATGTATCACAAGTGTGGAGTAACATCTTGAACAATGACAGAAATCTCAGAATCGAATTAATAAGAGTTTTTTTGAATTATTTAGAATTACTATCAGCAACAAGCACCTAATGCTTAAACAATGATACATTAAGGGCTTAAAACCTGTTTGAACCAGAGAGACATATTAGAAAAACATGTCGCCGAGAAAATAAAAGCAGAACTGTATTTCTGCAGAAGAGAAAATATAGCTTGCATTGCTTAACAAATAAAATGAGAACAACTTGACACTTCTGTATGGTAAGTTCTGAATGAGTGACCCAGTCATAGAAAAAGGGATGGAAGCACGTTCACAAGGATTGGTCAATATGCTCATTTAACTTCTAAATTAAGCTACCCGAAGATGAGATATATATATATATGTTCCTAAAGCTTTCAAACTTGCAAGCCTTCACAAATTCATGGATGCTAAATCTCAAAATTAATATTTATTATTGACCAACACCATGTTGAAGAGATCAACTCAAATGGCAAAGTCCTATAACCAAGACTACACTACACTACCAGGGTTTTTTTTTTTAAGAAAAAAAATGTATGTGTGTGTGGTGGGGGGGGGGGGTTACAAAGTAAAAAGAAACTTATCAGTTATAACCAAAAAGACAACAGCAAAATTTTATTGATTTTCAACAGCTAATTAGTTCATCCATATAGGTTCATATGTTGGGCATGCAAATCATAAGATATAAGAGCTTGAAACCATTCTAAAACAACATTATTGTAGAGCATACCATAGGGTACCGAAATTCAGTAGATCACAAGATTAAAACTGGTGAAAAGCTGATAATCAAACCTAACAGCAAATGAAGGGGAAAATCACTAAAACCTAGATACAAGGTGCTCCTAACCTTATCCTTAAGAGAATGCATGAACCTGCACCAGGACACATGAGATAGTTGTGATTGTACATATTGTTCCAACGTAGACACAAAATGATTAAGCTGGTGCCTGGAATGAAATTCAGAAACATGTAAGTAAAACAGCAGAAAGTAGCAAACTCTATTCATAAAAGAAATGACAAGACTCAGCACGTGTAGCATACATGATTAGAGCAGAAATTCATGGGATAAACATACATTGAGATGTTGTGCGACAGGGAGACCCACTAACACCTATGTTGTTCACTCTAGTAATGAAGCGTTGATTAGGATGATGGATGTTGTGGTGGGAAGCTAAATGATGGGGTTTTCTGCCGCAGTAGGGGAGCAAGGTATTTTGAGGGTGTCACATCTTTTATTCGTTGATGATACCTTAGTTTTTTTTGTGATGCTGAAAGGGCTTAGTTGGAGTACTTGAGCCAAGTGTGAATGTGGTTTATTTGGTAGTTCAAAAGGAGTGAGACAGGGAGACCCACTATCACCTATGTTGTTCACTCTAGTAATGAAAGCATTGATTAGAATGATGGATGTTGTGGTGGGAACCTACATGATGGGGTTTTCTGCCGCAGTAGGGGAGCAAGGTATTTTGAGGGTGTCACATCTTTTATTCGTTAATGATACCTTAGTTTTTTTGTGATGCTGAAAGGGCTTAGTTGGAGTACTTGAGACAAGTGTGATGGTAAGACTAGACACTTCAATGGCATATTGGAGGAACAAAATGCTTCAATGGTATGTTGGAGGGACATGAATTCTTATTTCCTAATTTCCTAGTGACTCAAAAATCTTTAATTTGCATTTAGCACGGAGTGTGATTGCGATCCAGCGAGTGATTAGGCACAAAGTACCTAGTTCTCAGTTGCGCTTCCAAACTAACCAAGAAATGAATGGTGTGCACTGACCATGCTTCTTAGGTTTCTATCAAAAGAAACTCTATAGTTACATCTAAAATATCTAAACTTGGAACAAGCTCAGGAAAAGCTAGCATCTTTCTGCGTAAATAATAGTACACAACCTCTTAATAAATAAACATTTTCACACATCTGAGCACGTGCAAGAGAGAGAAACATCATGCAGAAAAACATGTCAGAAACAAAAGCATGAGCATAATGTCTTGTGGTTATTCCTCGAACAATATGTCTTTTTCAAATACAGTTACCAGACATGCCTTGAGTCAGATGATATCAAGATAGCCAGATAGAAAGAAGATAACAATCATTAAAATGTGAAAGGACCTCATTTCAGTTAAGATGGACAATTGCTTTGGTTCTGCATTATCAAACACAGAATGTTGATTCTTCTTGTTCAATTGAGAAAGATCCTGTTCACAAGGACAACATATCAAAATTATTAGGTGACTTAAAGCATCATTTATGTACAATAATTTTGTTAAGACAATTTTTAAAATTGCAGCTGTGATTTTTGTGTGCCGAGTAATCTCTTTTTTTTGGTTTTGGGAAGAAATGAATGTAAATATGCATCTTCAGTTTACTTGTTCAGAAGGACAACAAGTCAAAATTATTAGGTGACTTAAAGCATCATTTATGTACAATAATTTGGTTAAGCCAACTTTTACAATTGCAGCTGTGATTTTTGTGTGCAGAGTAATCTCTTTTTTTTGGTTTTGGGAAGAAATTAATGTAAATACGCATCTTCAGTTTACTTGTTACATATTATCAGCATGATAGAGAAGGGGTAAGATATAAGAGCAATACATTTCTTGAAATACATCTCCTCGGTTGAAAACCTTCAGAAACTAACTAAACTGAGATGGTGGCCACTAGAAGCAAACAGAACACGCAAAACGAAGGAAATAATTCCTATTAAGTGGTATAAAGAGACTGAACCACAATTTCCGACACTTAAAACTAACAAAGACAAATAAGCCCAGTTTCATTCCTTCATACAACATAAATTCAATCATTAATCTGTGGGCTCCATAAATTAATGCCTTCACTAGGCATTTGACAAAAAAAATGGGGATATCCCTGTCTCAACCTGTGTACGCTAATGACAAGAAGAAACGAAATAGGAGTTTCCATGGTCACAAGTGATAATTTCAGCATTAGGTAACTGTTTCTGTCAGTCAAGCCCAAACAGGCCTGAACTTGCTTTAAGTTCAACAAACTAGGTATAGATAAGTTTCCAGATTATGTTAAATCATAAATATGCAGGGATAGGAATCCGTAAAGAAAAGAAAAAAAGAAGGATTAAGCAAAGACAATAGAAAGATACAATCTACGCATAACACATATATGCATGATGCAATACAAAAATATGGGACCAATATCAAATCAGTACCTTCAACGAACGCCATACATCACTTAAAGAGAAAACAGCAAGCTTGACTTGCATCAGAAAACTAAAGATATCCGAGTATATTCTCAATGCTCCAGGAGACAATATGATGTTGAGTGGCCAATCTACTCGGTAACCCAAACCCAAAAAATCAAAGGAGTAGATTCCTGCCAAGAGTAGTATAGTTCTAAAAACTGAACCAAAATGCTTATAGAGGACAATGCATCATGTATACAGATATTAAGAGAAACAGTGATGGAGAGAAAAAATAGAGCGTGGCATGCAGATCATACCATAAAATGTTCCTGTAGCCGAAACTGAGATGTTTGTCATACCATTCCCTTTCACATAGACATACAAACGGTCCTTATAAGGGTCTCCTTCACAAGAAGATCTCTGAACTGACAACTCAAGAATGCCCTGAATTTCTGATATTCTCTTTTCAGCCTCTATGGTGTACCATTTCTGGTTTGAAGATAAACCACAAATCAAGAAAAAGAGGTAAAACAAACAAACTATGAAGTGGTAGAAGAACATACATGATGCTGGAGAGAGCTGACAAACAGATGTGCCCAATCTGCTAATTCCATAAAATGGTACCTCCTTAGTGCTAGCAAATGTTCTTGCAAACTAAAACCTTCTTCAAGTAATTTTATAGTCAATTTGCTCAAATATTTGTATCTAGAAATGTCAAGGAAAAATGAGAGGCCACCATGAATGCCTTTGTCTGCATGCTCCCCAACAGGTAAAGGTTACTTAAAGAACATTTTGAGGATGGTGGTAATTAACAAATAAAATCTTAAGCAAGACAATCGTTTCTTTTCTAAAAATACTCTTCACAAAATTAGAGAAAGAGATGAAAATACAACTTTCACAGGTATAAACCAGCTGAAAACAATATCAAAGTTGAGGAGTCGAAGGAGAAAACTAAGAGAACTAAACAGATGACAGATGTCAAAACGAGAAGACAATGATCACTATTACAAACTTGGAGAAGGAAATTGGTTCTATAGAACTACATCCCGCTATGGAACATTAGCCCTGCAACTCAAATACTTCACTGACCTGGAACTAACTGATTATTCATGAAAACCCATCATCTGAGAGTGCGTAAATCAAAAAAGTCTAAAAAAGTTTCCAACTTCAAAATTCTAGATACTCAGGCTTTATCAAGTATCATGTCAACTATATAGATGAGCATTGCTCATTGAATAAAATTTTAGCACTACAGGTCACAGAAATATGAATTTGTACCTATTTCATTAATTTGTCACTTCTTAATGTAACCTAGGTTGATTTTAATATAATATGCTAAGTAGTCAGAAAAACGTAAATGGAATTCTTTTCTCATCAGGAATGAGAATAACATTGGAAGCCCACATTACTAGAGCATAAACAAATAAGGAATATAAAGGACAGTTAATTTCAAGTGTTGATAAGCTCTATTTCATGAATCTAGAGTACATAAGGATACTGAAGCAAAATCTCTTCCAACAGGCACTTTTTGATAATATGATCCAGTGGCATCTCAAGAACTGTCACCAAACTAGTCTTTGGATATCTGGCAGTTGTACTGGAAATCTTGCTAGAATTAGCAAGCAGTCTCTCCCAACCACTCCCACCAGCAACATTTTCCAATGATGAAACTTTGTCATAGTGGACCTTTGAACTTACAGGGGAACAAGTATGAGACGGCTCTGCCTTGTTCTCCAAGTTCTCATCGGAGTAATCTTTTAAGTTATGTTGACTACTAGTAAGAATGGCAGAAGTAGCTGCTGTACTAGTCAAAACAGAATCCCCAGCTCCTAACTGATCTCTAGAACTGGCAGAAAACTTTTCTATAAACACCTGGCAAGGATCCTTTATAGATGTGAAATCAAAAAAAGGATAAGGTTCTCTAGAATCTCTTGAGCACATTTGTTCAGACTCCCTCTTTAGGTTAAGAGAATTTTTAGTCAAAATGGGGTTCATGCTGAAAAAGTTGGAGTGATGCTTCAGTTGCCATGATGGCAAACTTGTTGAACTTAAAAAGTTACAAACTCTATTTGGATGCTGATCCTTTTCATAAACCTCAGGCAGTGAAGGATCTTGAGGTAGAACTGAAACACCAGAGTCTAAATTCAACTGGACACCAATGCTACAACTACTTATTTCCGGCACAATCTCAACTGCACGCAACCATGTAGTCTTAGAGCTCCTCCCATCATTATTCAGAAGATTTCCTGGAAAGCAATCAGGCAGCCAGGATGTATTTTGGCAACTGTTAGTAATCTGGTTATCAAGTGTCTGCAACATACTTTTTTCCTCACTTCTATAGGGCAGAGAGCTGTCACATGCAGCTCTTTCACTGTTACTAACATCCGTGGAAAAACATGATATTTCCATTCTTTTCCATGTTTCATATGAAACATAATCTGCAGGGCTTGAAGTCTCACCTTGTGGAAACTTCTTCTTCTGTAGAAGACCATCATCAGTAATACTTAAAGCAGATAAATAATCTGGTTCCAACTCCACATCATTGCCAGGGGCATTTCTCGACAGATCAAAATCCCTTTGCTCCTCTGAATTATCTTCCCATGAACATTCAGATGATTCCAGGAGATCTTCAGTACAAGAAAAATCATTGTCTGTGCTAACTTCAGCTTCCATGGTATTGTGAGGCCTAAAAATTCAGGTAGGATACTTTTTAGAAACAGGAAAGGACTTATACAAGAAAACAGAAATGTTCAGATCAGCTTCAACAATGAGTGGAAAGAAAAGACTCAGGTATGCAGCTCTAGGAACTAAACAAAAGAGTTCAATGAAATCACTTAATGTAAAAAGTATCCACTCAAATTACTAAGGCAATTTATAAACCCCTAACAGATGCCCCTAATAAACCTGATGTAGACTTGCGTGACTCAACACCCTCCTGCACATGCAACCTGATTTTAGGATTAACACTTGGACTTTGATGCGGACTTATGAGTCTTAGAATGGGCTTTCTAAATGTTGTCTCAATACCATGTGAAAAAATCTGAACATACAACGGAATGGAGTGGCCCAAATCTTTACAGACCTCTTTGGACCAATATGGGACTGCATATAACTCAACACCTTGTTGGACTGGGTAAACCTTTTCATCTAAGAGTTCAAACCGTCAAAAAGGGATATTTTTACTTTTTATCTTGGACCTTCAACACATACCCTCGGGTGCAGTGGAGATTCTTTTTCATTGACCGAGCAAGTGGAAGCTTATTTAATGAAGAGTGTGGTGAGACTCAACTTACTTAAATACCATATTGAATTGGTAAACAGACTCACCTAAAAGCTTAAATTGTTGAAGAGTAGATACTTTATTTATTTACTTATTCGTTTCAAAATTTCATACTTCAGATCATGCAATTTTTCCTCTATATTCAAAGCACAGGAGCTATAGAGAAAGAACTTTATCATCTAAAAAAAGAGCTATAGAGAAAGAATGGTAGGATATATAGTAGATAAGCAACTATTAAAAAATTAGATTGTAGACGGTCTTGGATGGAGGCACAAATGAGAAAGCACATGAGGACATGCAATGAAGCATGTAAACTGGTACACTTACAAAGTTTTCTCTCCAGTATCAGTTGAACATGTTTCCAAGTTGTCACTAGTTGAAAACTCTACAGGAGAGTTCAAATTCCTGGCATGGTTTGCATATCTAGGTTGCATGCCTTGCAGAGATATCTGGGAAATAGAAAACTTATGTAACACATGAAAAGGGTAAAAGGGGGAATTAAAGATTAACCTTGTTTTAACTCTAAGGGGTCGTTTGGTGTGAGGGATAAGAATAAATAATCTTGGGATAAAAAAAATAGTCCTGGGATAAAATTTTATTGTCTTGTTTGGTTGTCATGTTTGGGATAACTTATCCCACCATTTATACCATAGTGATGGGATAAGTTATCCCACATACATGGTGGGATAAGTTATCCCAGGATAATTAATATAATTAATTCTGGGATAACTTGTTCCCAACCAAACGACCCCTAAATGCAATAGACGGTGAGAAACTAGCATTACTGTGAATAAAGTTGTTCTAATTGTCCAGATTACTTGATGCTTCATAAAAATATCAAAGGATTTTGTCAACAAGGGATATGTATCAAACTCATAGGTACTCCACAAATGCAGAAATGGCACCTCTAACAGTTAACTTCAGGAATGTGTAAACAAAAACTAATAGATTTGGTGGTAAGAAACCATGTCTTATATGTAGTACTGTCCATTATCTAGCGTATTCTTTGTTTTAAATATCTCATTTCTTCTCCTGTCTTTGCATTTTAATATCATCTAATTTCATTTCTCACCTATTAGTACATTAGAAATACATGAGGGAAAAGGAGATGTAACACTTCTGCTGAGGGTTTGTCAAGACCTTTTTACTGGATCTCTGGTGTTCACTTCTTTCCATCCATGGAAGCAGGACTTTGAAATCATCTACAGCGAAAATAAATGATATAGAACAATGGATGGTCTAAATCAAAAGCAAAAAAGGTAGGGAGGAAAAGAAACCATGCAGAAAAAGGGGAATAAAAAAAGAGAACAAGAAAAACGGATCAAAATTTGTTTGGGGTTTGATCTAAAGAAAAAAGGAAACATATGGTAGTCGACCATTGACTGTAATGTACTATATGTGCAATTCTTTTAAGTTTAGAATGTCAAGGTCTGTTTTTGGCATCACAGATTTCGCCAACGAAGGCTTTTCCCCTCATTTCTGCCCAATAAGAACTCGAGTTTTTGTCCATTTTCTTACTTTCCCTTGCTCTCCCCCAAAACTTTCCTCCAAACACACTTTTAAGAAAAAAAAATGCATCCACTCCTAATCCTAGAATAAACATATCATTTTAGAGAATGGTTTACAAAAAAAGGCAGAATTTTGTTTTAACTTCAATCATATTTTGTTGTTGGGAGATCATACAATGATTTTTTTTTATAACCATGGTATCCGGGCCAGCTTGAACACTCCTCGACTAATTCCACGAGATACTTGTCACCTCCCACTAGCAACAAATATTATGTAACTCTGTAAGGCTAGGACAGATGAGAAGAAATCACCTGGTGTTCTTGTCTCTACTAGGATTTGAACCAGAGACTTTATGGTTTTCAACCCACTTCATTGACCACTAGGTCACACCTTTAGGTGCATACAATCAAGAAGTCAAGAGCTTAGTAACATCAAAAAGAGTGATGCTTGACATGAAGTGAAAGTTCTGTACATAAACTGCAGATGACGCTGAGTTCAATATCTCATTTTTATCCTGACCTATCTCTTTCTTATCTTCAACCAAGTCGAATGAATCTAGACTTGGAACTCATGAAGCTATGAACAAACAAAATCTGGCAAACTAATACCATGCTATCAATGGGCATTCTCCTTCATTAATAAAAGATCACAATCTGAACTTTAGAAACAAAATACTCCACATCCTGTCAGGCCTCCATGTCCACATTTTCCAAGGCAGCAGACAGATTTAGAAAGAACCAAATAAGATGGACCAAGCTAGAGTATCAAACAAGTGTTTCAAAACCATCACAATTAGGGGTGGAAAAGAGAAAAAATTGATATATCTTAGAAGAGATTTATCACCTTTCATCGGTACTTTTACAACAATTATGTCCAAGTCCCAAACAAGTTGAGATTGGTTGCCTATATGACTCCTCACTGACCAAATTTCTCAATTTAAACTCACCTCAAATCATCATCATACAAAACAACAACAACAATAACAATAATAATAATAAATAATAATAATAATAATAATAATAATGATAATAAAAGTTCTCTATATTACTAGCATATAAACCTATGATAAGGCCAAACTTCAAAGTACTTTTAGAAAAAGTAATAGGTCCAAAATCAATGTCCTAACAAGATAAAACCTATTCCCAACTACTAGATATCACATATATGGATCTTGTTTTCCAATGTGTCTAGTGCAGTTGTTGTGAGTCAAAAGAACTATTCCTTCAAACTATACTAGTGCAGTAATTTCAGGAGGCAAAAGAACACTTCCTTGAAACTTTTCACAGATAGTTGGGTATTACTAAAAGTAAAGCAGCTATGCAGACTATGTTTGACGACTCCACAACAAATTAAGTACTAGATTATTTAATCTTAATGGCAACTCCAATTATAACAAATAAACCAGAATAACCGCAGTAACTACCTCAAGTCAAAAGTGGCCAGAAGAAGTAAAAGCCTGCATTCCCACACTGGATACATTTCACTAGAAAATCTTAAATAGGATAAACAATCACAGAAAGATCAGACTTTCTTAAAAGACAAACAGCACAAGCAATTAGCATTTATACAACATAGCTTAGTTATCCTGGAAAATTATTTCATGGAACCGACAGCTGAAAAACAGGAACACAAGAAACTTATTTCATGGTTCTACAGCTGTAGATACAGGATGACAGCAAGAAGAATTTGGAACTGTGGCCTCTGAAATGAAATTACCTCCCGAAATCTGAATTCTGACTTCGTGAAAACGTTGTCAATTTTCTCCAGCATCCTTTTGTAATAACTGCTTCTTGAAACTACCATCGTCTCAATAGCTCCTTTCTCAAATAACAAGGAAGATCTGAAGCTTGGGAATTCACTTGAAAACCCATGAATTCCAGGAAGGAATTCTTCGTGAATACCATTAAATGGTCCAAAAGTATTACAGAACTCAAGTAACTTCATTATTATTTGAAGCTGTTGACCTGCTCGGAAAAGGGGAAGCAAACAATCCTCCAGAAACGAAGGCAAAACTCCCTCTCGCACCTGAGATATTGAGTAGCAGATGATAAAAACAGACTCCCAAGTAGTCACAATAAGTGTATCAGCATTAGAAAGAAATTATAACTCTAAATGACAGATAGCATTACCGTAACACTTGCTAATGGGAAGTCATTAGAGATTCCAATGTTACCCGGCTCATGATCAGGTTGCTCGTTCACATTTTCCACGATGAACTCATTAAAAGGATCAGTAATGCTACCTTCAAAAATCCATGATCTAATAAATCCACAGTAGGGTTCCCATGAACGTAGAAACAAGAACTTCAGGAGAGCGCAATGGGCCGGATTAGCCACCTAGCAACAAAAAGCCAAGAAGCACTACCAATAATAAGCAAAAGAGACACCTTATTAATCTCTTACACCAAAAATCTAACATCCATAAAATCCAACACCTTGTTGCACCAAAAATGAAACTCTTTTTCCACAATGGTGAACGATGTAACACTTAGGATTATATATATTATTGTAATAACAAAAATCAGTGACTATATCATTCAGACTAAATCAAAAGTTGCAGTATTATACCTAAAGTTACATAAGTTCCATTCAGAGTGCCAAAATTTTCTTTCCTACTTACAAACATCTCTTAGCAGAATCATATTATCAATTTTGGATATTTCGGTAGCATTTCCAGGTGGCAACATGAATGTGAAAACAGGTTCACTTTCACTCTAGCCTCAGTTAAGTGTATGGGCATGTCTCCTTCCCCAAGTATTACTGCATTGCTTTTTAGTACATGCCTACTCATAACTAGCTGCTTTCCTCCTTAGATATAGAAAGAAAAAAAATATGCATCATGTAATCCATGAAGCATTTACATCAAGGTGATAATCAAATACCTCGCGTGACTCGCTACCGTGCACAATCTAAATCTTCATGGAACAGCAAAGTACCAGATCAAAAACATACAGTTGATGAATGCTAACCTTTAGTTGTGTGTACAAGAAAGTGAGCAGAGCACCACTTCTGGGGAATTTATTAAACTCTAAGAATGCTTTGGCACTTATTTCTTCAAGAGATAATTCAGAGTATCTAAGAGCTAGATCACTCATATTGCAGATATTACCAAGCACATCCATCTGAGTTCTTAGTCCTGCAGAGTGCAGATAAGCCTCTAGCAATGTGATTTCACCATGCCCAACACTAGTAAAACAGCCTCCACCCTTAGCCTTCACGCGACGCCTCAAGTTGACAGAAGCATATAGTGTATTGAGGGAGGAGGTATACCCATCTAAAAATTTTGCCACAGAAACTGCAAAGGCCTGATTAACAAGTGTATGATTGCCCATTCGGCATCCCACACCATCACCGTCATCATACTTTTGAACTTCATCCTCATTTCTAGCTAGACTTAAACATGTAAAATGATTGACAAATTTGTGAAGAAGGAAAATGAGGCAACCAAAATGCCCAATGGATTTAAGTAAATTTCCCAAAGCAAGGGTGCTTGAAGTCCGTGTCCACAAATTTGGGATATGATGGAAGGATCTATCAGCTGAGTCAAAACAAAACAATGCAGAGAGCCTTTGAATAGATATCAGAGCTGATTCTACACCTTGCAGAGCATCCAATGCCAGCCTCACCAAGCTAGACTCCTAAAAGGGTGAATGAAAAATAATAGAGGTAAAGGGTCTTTTCGTTTACTGGAGTTACGAAGTAGCAAAATAGCATTTAGTTCATTCATTATAAAATGGTAACATCACAAGAGATAAAGATAATGCAACTCTCTTTCTTGTCCCAAGAAAAAGAAGAAGTTCAAAGAAAACAATAAAAAGGTCAAAAGAACATGACCAAACAAAACCTGTCCCAGCAACACACAAGTACAAAGCAGTTTCATAGGTTGTACATTATGCACTCAAACTGGGAAATTGCCACTCCCATTTTCTTGTTTAATTAACAACAGAAAAGGTTAATTGCAGTAGAACCAGCAAAATATTTGAAAGTCACACTTAACCGTTTAACTTTAAACTGTTGCAATTAAAACATCGATCAGTTACAGCCATTGCAACATCAGAACTTAGGAAAATCCAAACTATAAGAGGAAACAAAATTCACCTTTCCGTTAAGTGCCATATTGCACCAGATTTCCCAACCTCCCCTTAATTTTAGCCTTCAAATTAATTGAAATAACAATAAACATTGCAAATTATAATCTTGTAACTGGATGTGAATCCTCATTTCTCAATTAACCTTGCAAATTAAGTCCGTGCAATTTGAAACAAGTGTTTTAATAGGTAAAAATGTTCAGCAGACAAGTAACTAAAGCCACAAAAAGGTGTGTACATAAGTCACAGACCTAGGACATATAAGGAAAGCGAGCACCCTAAACAGAAAAAAGTAGCACAAAACTAGACTGTAAAAGTATTCTTTTAAGGAACTCTTATTGAATCAAATTTCACATTTTTGAATTGCTTGCATTTTTTTAAAGTTTGGAACAGTCAATGGTACTGAGAAATATAGACCGGGGGGGGGAGGGAGCTAGTCACCTCACCCGCCCTTTTTAGTAGTATGCAACCTCCTTTCTTTCTTGACTTCCTTCTAGAACAAATTTGACACATACATATACTTAAATTTTATCACAATGTTTTGAATTTTCTTTTAAATGTATGCAGTTCTTCTTCCTCTTCAATATATCATGATCTATTCGAAGCGGTCTACCAAAATCTAGTCTATATATTGAAAGGCAAAAGAGAAGTATAGACAACACTCCTCTAAACATGGAGCAGCAATTTGGTGCTAAATGACAGCCAAGCTTTTTCTAAAATTTCAATTTGGCACCACAAGATGCAATCATATCAGCATTAATGCACCACATCCCACCATAACTACAAAGTTAAACGTGATTGAGCGAGGTAGTATTAGGACAGGCAATCCTTAAGAAGTACTCATGTTACATTCCTCTTATGTTCCAGAAGAATGGTATAAAACATGAAGATGCAAGACACAGAATTAAAATAAGATGGTTAAAATGGTGGAGTGCTATGGCAGTGTTAAATACTAAGAGGATACCTACCAAAGTGACAAACATGCTTTATAGGATTAATCTTGTACATTGACGCTTTAATTTCTCATCGGAATTGACAGAAAAAGACACAAACTTTTAGGACAAAAAATCAAAATAGTCCATACAGAAACAGCAAAGAAGCACAGAATTCAATTGAAAATTGAGCAAAAAAGGAAAATCTAAAATAAGGTTGCCCAAAAAGAAGCTATAGCAATACATAAGTATAAAACAACACCCCACCAGCTGTACAAGACTGAATTAATCATGTACATTGCATTGATGGAAAAAGAATAATTTTTTTGGATGAAAAATCAAAAGGGTCCTCACAGAAACAGCAAAGAAGCACACAATTCAATTGTAAATCAAGTAAAAATAGAAAATTTCAATGAACATTGCCCAAAAAATGCTATATCAATACACAAGTATAATAAAACTCGCATTTAACCTGGTACATTGCCGATATGCAAATATCATGAATACAACAAAAGGAAAGAGTCGAAAGCTGAAAAGGGTCCTTACAGAAACAGCAAAGAAGCACTTAATTCAACCGAAACTCAAGGAAAAATGGAAATTTTCAAAGCACACTTGCCAAAAAAAAAAAAACTAAAGCAATACATAAGTATAAAACAACCCACCATCTATACAATTCGCAGTTAATCTACTACATTTCCAATATGGCAAAATCATCGGAAACAAAGAAACGAAAACTAAAAAGGGTCCTCACAGAAACAGCCGAAGTTGAATATTGAACATGGGAAAACCGATTAGTATCCAAAGAAGAAGAAAAGCCACTTTCTGAAGGAATTGATTCCCATTGTGTAGGTTGCACATACGGATCTTCCAACTTCAACTTCTCAAACAATGAAGCCAAATTGGTATCCACTGCCATTGAAATTTAAAACTAAAATTCAAATCAATTTTGCCTCAGATTTCACTAGGTTTTTGTGGATAATGGGTTTGGGAATTTTTGAACTTTGTGGGTGTTTGATTCTTGATTTTACTACTACGCATTTTGTGATGAACAAAATCAAGAAAATATGAAGGGCAAAGAGAAAAGAGAATGGAAAAAAGAGGGGAAGAAAGAAAGAAACAAACAAAAGAAAAATTGGTATTTTTGTATATTTTCCCTCCAATTTTGAATAGTCGGGTGCACGATGCATCTCGTGTTTATGAATTTTTAGTAATAAACACACTATGTAGATTGTAGTGTAGCTATATCCTAACGTAATAATTAGTGATTGATTTCACGACTTATACTTGTGGGCAGTGGCGTAGCCAGAAATTTTATGAAGGGGGTCCAAACATTGAATAGTAATTTTTTTAAAGAAAAATGATGATTTATAGATATTTTATTTTAATAATATTGCGATATAATTTGGGTAAATGAGTCTCCTATTTATATAGAAAGAAAACCTTATTCTAAAAGGAAATGTATTAAAACTTAAGAAAATCTTATTCCACAAAGGAAAAAAGTATAAAACATAAGAAAATCTTGTTCCAAAAAGGTATTAAAATTTAAGGATTTTTTTCAATTAAAACCTTATTCCAAAAGGAAAATGTCTTTAAATTTAAGAAAAATGTATTAAAATATAAGGAAATCTTATTCCACAAGGAAAATGTATTAAAATTTAAGGGAAAAAATCAATTTTAATTGGAAAAAAATCTTTGTTGGAGGTGAGATTTGAACTTGTGTCACTCAAGACAAACATGACATTATTTACCACCAAACTACTAAACATTTATGTAAAACATATGCATGTTTATTTACTTACAAACTTCAAGAAGGCAAAATAATTACAGAAAAATGAAATCGATCATGCGGGGAATCGAACTAGGTCAGCGAGTGGGTTTGCAACTGCTCTAACCATCTCCACTATGGGTTACGTTGTTATTTCAGGGTGTCTAAAATACGATTTATACCAATATAAATCAAAACTTTACGTGTATTTATCGTATAATTTTTTAACGAAGGGTGTCCAATTGGACACCCTCGGGACAAGGTGGCTCCACCCCTGCTTGTGGGTTTATAAATTAGATGGAGATAACTTTGTTATTTCTCCAATCATATCATATATCATATATAAAAGAGAACACTAGGCCCGCCTACATGGCGCCACCACAAACTAAGATTCCCTTTTAATTTATTTATTTCCAAAACTAATCTTCCCTTTTCATGAAAAATTGTGACTTTTATGAAAAGTTGTGACTTTTATGAAGAGTTGTGACTTTAATGAAGAGTTGTGACTTTAATGAAGAGTTGTGACTTTATTGATGTAACACCCCGTATCCAAAACAGACAAAAAATGTAGATTTTGAGAAGTTGCAGGTGCAACCCACGGTGGCCATCCACGGACCGTAGGTCAAACTACGGCCCGTGCTGGTGGTCCGTGGTTCACCACTGCAGCCCCTCCCCAAACTCAGCTCAGAAAATCGGTTAAGTCTCGACCCATGAACAGACCCACGGTTCGTGGTCTGTGTCCGTGGATCGAGGCCCCCTTTACCCAGCCTCTGACGCAAACGACGGCCGACCAGCACGGACCGTCGTTCGATCCACGGTCTGTAGGTCTGACCGTAGATGATGATCAACAACCAGTTAGAGGAAGATTGTTGATTAAGTCAACTTCAAATGGTCATAACTCTTAGCACAAAAAAAATTATGTGTCCCATGACCCATGATATGATAGATAATTGAATCATTTTTCCAACGCCACCGAATTTGCTAAAATCCAACCTCCGAGTAAAAAGTTATGCTCGTTTTAGTGAATCCCTATCATGCAAACTTGACCTACGACCCCAATCTACGGACTGCAGATTGACTTACGACCCGTAGGTCCCGTCCGCCGATCACTCCGATAGCAATTAAGTCAGGGGTCTTTTGGTCTTTTCCTATTTCGTTTAACCCCTAAGCTACTTCGTTTAGACCCTAAATTATGAGGTTTGAGTCAATTTAAGCCTAGAAACATAACTAGAACTTACCTAAGTCAAAACATTTATCAAAACTTAGAAAAATTAGAGCGTAAAAGGAGAAGAGAAGTCAAGAACCCTACTTCAAGAACACGGTAAGGTTCCATCAGTTCCAGCCCCGAAATCTAAGGATTTCTCCGTGGAATTTGTCACCAGGTATGTGGGATTTCACTAGTGGGTTCATTTCACCCATTAGGTCCCTAGTTTTCAGTCAGTTTCTTGATTCCCTTATTATGACTAGACCTAGGGTTTCTTGAATGTTAGAATTATTGGGTTCTTAGCTGTTA
>JAJOOS010013003.1:0-35346 GCA_029582725.1 Solanum chiquidenum
TTGACTAATTGGCTATAATTGTGTGTTAAAGTAAAGTCTAAACCATTTTCCTCGTGGGATCGACCCCAACCTACAAGTTGGGTTCTTTACTTGATAACGATCGCTTATGCTTCTTTAGGGAGGTGTAATTTGAGCGTATCATTAGTCATCCTATCAACAATGACCCAATTAAAATCATGTTTCTTTCAAGTACGAGGCAAACCCACCAGAAAGTCCATGTTCACTTCCTCCCACTTCCAAGTGGGAATATTTATATCTTGGATCAAACCTCCCGGTCTCAAGTGTTCGGCCTTGACTTGTTGACAATTCGGACACTTGGCTACAAAACCCGCTATATCCTTCTTGATGCCATTCCACCAATAGACATCTTAGTGGCCCCCGGATAAATAGAATACCGCGAACCATGACTTCTTCTAAAATTTGCTCTCTCAAGCCATCGATATCCGGAACATAAAATCTACCTTAGTACCTAATCACCACATCTCCCCCTTGGGAGAAAACCTTAACGGACTTGTTGAGAACCGATTCTTTCATCTCCATCAATATAGGATCAATATGTTGCTTAGATTTCACATCAACCACAAAGGACGATTCAGAACTATGATGAACCATAACTCCAACCTTGGGGGAATCCACAAGTTGGACACCTAGACGGGCCAACCTATGCACATCACAAACCAATTCCTTCTTCTCATCTTCTACATGAGCCACTCTACCCATGGACAATCTACTTAAGGTATCCGCAACTACATTAGCTTTGCCGGGGTGGTATAAGACACTCATGTCATAATCTTTCAAAAGTTATAACCACATTGTTTGTCGGATATTCAAATCTTTTTGGTTAAACACATATTGAAGGCTCTTGTGGTCGATACACACATCTACATGCACCCCATAAAGATAGTGTCTCCATATTTTTAAGGTAAACACCACCCCTGCTAGTTCGAGATCATGAGTTGGATAATTCTTTTCATGTACCTTGAGTTGCCTTGAAGCATAGGCAATCACTTTACCCTGTTGCATGAGGACACATCCCAAACCCACTCGAGAAGCGTCATAATATACCACCAACCCATTGGTACCCTCCAGTAAGGTCAACACTGGAGCGGATGTAAGTCTATCTTTCAATTCTTGGAAGCTTTTCTCACAAGCCATCAACCACACAAACTTTACTTTCTTTTGAATTAAGGCCGTTAATGGAGAAACCCTCAACAAACCTCCTATCGTAATCGGACAAACCCAAAAAAATTCTAATAATGGTAGGAGCTAGAGGTTCTAGGCGAACTCTTGACCGCATCCATCTTCTTAGGATCAACCTCTATACCCATGCCCGACACAATATGACCAAGGAAAGCAACTGACCTTAGCCAAGACTCACACTTGCTAAACTTAGCATATAATTGGTGGTCTTTAAGGAGTTGCAATACTATCCTCAAATGCTTGATATGATCACCCTCACTCCTAGAGTAGATCAAAATATCGTCAATAAACACAATCACAAATGAATCAAGATATTTTCTAAATACCATATTCATTAGATCCATGAATGCCGCCGGGGCATTTGTTAGACCAAATGACATGACTAGGAATTCATAGTGACCATATTTTATTCGGAAGGCCATTTTAGGAATGTCAACCTCTCTCACCCTAAGTTGGTGGTAGCCCGACCTAAGGTCAATCTTCAAAAAAAGTAACTCGCCTCTTGGAGTTGGTCAAACAAATCATCAATTCTAGGGAGAGGGTACTTATTCTTTATAGTGACCTTGTTCAATTGGCGGTAATGTATACACATACTAAGGGACCATCTTTCTTTTTCACAAATAATACCGGAGCACCCTATGGAGGTATACTAGGTTAAATAAATCCCTTGTCTATTAAATCTTTGAGTTTCTCTTTCAACTCCTTTAATTCGGCTAGAGCCATCCGATAAAGGGGAATTGATATGGGTTGAGTATCCGATAAAAGATCAATGTCGAAGTCTATTTCTCATTAGGGAGGTATGTTGGGAAAGTCATCAGGAAAGACTTCCAAAAATTCCCTTACTACGGAAACCAACTCTAAAGGAGGAGTTTCGGACTCAATATCCTTAACTCTTACAATATGATAGATGCAACCCTTAGAAATCATTTTACAAGCTTTTAGACATGAAATGAATCAACCTCTAGGGATTGAATCCCCTCCCCCATTCCATTTCAAAATGCCTCATTTGGAAATTGAAACTTTACTACCCGAGTTCTACAATCAATGGAAGCAAAACAAGCATGCAACTAATCCAACCCCAAGATTACATCAAAATCAAGCATATCTAATTGAACCAAATCTACCAAACTGACTCTATGAGACAAAGATATAGGAAAACTCCTATAAACTCTCTTAGCTACAACCGAATAACCTACCGGGGTAGACACGAAAAAAGGTTCTTTTTACTCTTCGAGAGGTACTTCAAATTTCATAGCCACAAATGGAGTAACAAAAGATAAAGTGACATCAGGGTCTAATAATGCATGAACATCAATTGAAAATACTTGAAAAATATCGGTAACAACGTCCGGGAACCCCTCTTGATCACTTCAGGATTGGAGAGCATAGAAGCGATTCTTCTTGGGAGCATCGGGATTTGAACCACTTATAGGAGCTTGGTTACCCTCTTTCCCCTTGGCCGCACGAGTTGGACAATCTATCAATTGATGTCCACTTTTGCCACATTCATAACACACACCCATACCGACAAGATATTTCCCCTCATGTTTTTTACTACACATGGCACATGTAGGTCTCTCCATGGAAGATCCACCCCTAT
This sequence comes from Solanum chiquidenum, assembly GCA_029582725.1. Taxonomy (NCBI): domain Eukaryota; kingdom Viridiplantae; phylum Streptophyta; class Magnoliopsida; order Solanales; family Solanaceae; genus Solanum; species Solanum chiquidenum. The sequence continues at coordinate 2,801 of JAJOOS010013003.1, forward strand.
TGCCTCCTTGAGTCTTGGGGTTAAACACCTTATCTTTGTTGGTCTTTGGAGCATTGGAGGAGTTTTGGTTGGAAAACCTCTTCTTGAACATTGGTCCACTTTGGCCTTCAAACTTACCCTTAGAAGAATTACCATCATCGGTCCTTGCCCTTTTTACCTCTCTATTCTTCTTCCTAAGCCTTGTATCCTCAACTTGTTGAGCATATACCATCAACCGTGAGATATCCATATTGTCATGGAGCATTGCCGCTCGACACTCTTTTTCAATAGCATCGGACACACTGGTGACAAAGCGACTCATCTCATCTCTTGGGTTAGACACCAAAGATGGGGCATAATTGGACAACTTAGTGAATTTCAAGGAGTATTCTTGGACACTCATACTCCTTGGCGAAGGTTGATGAAATCCTCAACTTTGGCTTCCCTCTTCTCACGGGGAAAAAACCTATTAAGGAAGGCTTTCTTGAATACTTCCCAACTTATGGGACCCGCCCTTATAGGCCTATTCTCCTTCCATTGTGCATACCACACTTGGGCCACATCTTCCAATTGATCCTGGCTAATTCGGCTTTCTCAATAGAAGTGACCCCCATAGCCTCCACTATCTTGTAGACCTCCTCCAAAAACTATTGTGGGTCTTCATTCACTTTAGAACGCAAGAAAATAGGAGGGTTCATCCTAGTAAAATCTCTCAACCTTGAGGCGATGGTACTCACTTTAGGGTTTACCCGAGGCCCAACTTTTTGGTTGTCTTGGGCTGTTATAGCTTGGGCTTGAGTAGTGACGCCTTGAGTTTGAACCGTCATGATTTGAGTCAAAGTTTTGAGAGCCGCCCTTATCTCCACATTAGTCATATACCCTTAATCATTAGGAACTTGAGGGTCTTGATGAGCTTGGGGAGGAACTCCCTCATTCACATTCTTCTCTTGCGCCCTTCTTGCATTAGCCCTTCTTGTATTCATTTCCTATAATCACAAGAAAAGTTTTAGGAGAAAGGACTCCAAAGCACGACTAAAGAATAATGAAATAAGTGAAAGTTAGTAAACATCTTATAGCCTCCCATTCATAAATGTGGCGAGCTTCACACTCATGAACAAGACTCTACTAGACGTGGTGCATGAGACATCAACCTAAATATTGTTCCCAAAACCTTATTCTATGATACCAAGTTTGTCACGACCCAGAGTTTCCCCTAACAAGCGACACGACGTACTTAACCCCGAAGGGTCTCATACAAGCCTCTAGCATCATCATAACGTAAGACATAGAAATAATGCGGAAAAAATTAAAACTTTTACAATAGAAGTCAAACTTCATTTTTCATAATCGAAAATCATAGGAATCTAGAATTTGTCTCATACACCATCTAAAACATAAGAATACAAAGTTTAGGACTTAGCCCTTTATGTCAAATAAAGTCTCAACATGAGATGTACAATACAAACTAAGAAATGGATAATCCATCCTCGAACTTGAGAACTCACCACAACTTGGAGATAAGCAATCCAAGTCTTCTTCAAGAAAGGAGAATGTAAGCTACCTAACCGGAACCTACACTTCTCAAAATGTAGAGGAAGAAGGGGTTAGCACAAATATGTACTAAGAATGGAAACATGCATAAAATCCTTTAAATATGATAAAAAGGGACATTTTAGTGAAAAATATGTGTTTATCAAGTTTTGAAACCAAAATGCATTTTCAATGTCAAAGGCAAGCCATAATCACATGTATACTCACAACATAGTAATATCAACACCTAAGTAACCCCTAATGAACACTTGTGCAATGTATTGTTGGCATCCCATAATACCAACCCAACTAAGTACCCCCTTGAAGCTACCTTGGTCATGCATATCATCTTTAGACCTCACTAAAATCATTAGTCACAAATAAGGAAATAGTCATGTACATTACTTGAATATAAGGAAAGTCATTCATAACAACTATCCATTCAACATACATGCACACATTTGTATCTCATCATAATATAAAGGAACCATCCCATAACATCCTACTAAGTCTACTTGTGCAATTTGGAAGTGAAGTCCCATACGTCCACTCCTACTAAGTAAACTCACCAATAAGTTATAGTATAGTTTATGTCTCATTCATTATCTTTATTATATAGTAAAAATTATCCATAACCGATATAGACCATGTGAGCTACATGGAATCCGATGTCGTGTAACCCCACACCGAAAGAAGGTGTCCTACTTGCCTAAGGTAGAACTAAATGTATAGTTATAAGGTGGATCCACTAGCTAAGGTCTTATGTAGGCACATAGTTATGGGATAGGGAGATTGCTTCTAGAAACCCGCCCTAATTCATTGGCAGAGGGGCTTCCATCTCATGAGTTCACTTTAGATGACCCAACCTGTTGAATTGGCGGAAGGGCCTTTACCTCATTTTCCATATGCACTCGGTGCTAAGTAATATATGAACATGTGTAAGGATAAGGGGAGAATGACCTTTCAACAGTACCTCAATTTACACAATATTCATAGGATCTTTACCTTTCAAGTGAATCATAAGCGCTCATAAATCCTTCATCAATCATGAACAATACTTCACAATTTACCCCCTTCAAGGGTCATGAACCAAGTCTCACAATCACACTTAGAAATACTACTTTAAGCATGAATAAAACAAGATTCAATAACTAGATTAACATAGACACAATTCATAGTAATCATCTTTCATCAATACACCCATCACAATTCATAGTAATCATCTTTCATCAATACACCCATCACAATTCATAGTAATCATCTTGCATCAATACACCCATCACAATTCATGAAATTGGGGTCATGGGGTAGTTCATGGGTTCATGGGGAATTTTACTATAAAAATCACCATTAAACGTCAAATCATCCATAATATAAGACAAATAACATAATGAAATCATTTTTAAGAAGAACTCATGGCTAGAATGAAAACCCTAGTTTTGAACACTATCCCAAATTTTGAAATTAAAGTTGAAGGGATTCATGGAGAAACGTTTTCCATGAATCAAGGTTCACATACCTTAATTGAAGCTTTGCCCATAAATTGGAGTTTAGAAGATGTATTCTTGAGCCCTAACCTTCAAGTTCTTGGTGTTCTTCAATGGAGGAACTTCTAGAGCGAGAAATATTGGAGAGGAGAGGTTATTGGGGAAATATTTGGGTGTTGTGAATAAATGACCAAGTCTTGTGAATTTTGACTTAAAATTAATATATATTTTACCCCTAAAAATACCCAAAACACCCCACTTAATTGAACTAAAGAGGAAATGACTCTAATGACCCTTACTTAAAGGACCCCGTCCAGGCTCAAGACCATCTTCACGAGCCGTGGTGAGGACCACGACTCGTGGTACTCCTCGTGAAGATTGGGGCACAATAGCCCCTTCATGGTGACACAAGGCTCACACGCCCAAGGCATCACCACAAGCGGCTCCACGAGCCGTGGTGAAGACCACGAGTTGTGGTCCCTCTCGTGGTCCTTGAGGAAGTGGCATTGCCACTTGAGACCATTGGCTATTTTCCTAAGTAAACTTAACGAGAACCTCCCATGGTTGTGGTCATGACCACGGACCATGGTGATGGCCGTGAATTTTGAGGCAGTAACTAGAAAAAGTGGTGGCCACATTTTTGTGGCTAAGGCATATTTACGAGCCCCATTCATGAGCTATCATGAGGACCACAGATCATGGTCCCTCTCATGAAGGGTGAGGCAGTGCACTAAAGGCTAGGGGCTACCTTGGCCTTTGGCCTTAGCTTGGCCCCTTTGCCATGACACTGTCCTCATGGCCTTGACTCTTATAACTCTCATTCATGACGTTTATCCTCACGTTTAGGCTCTAATTTAACCTAGCATTTTTCGGAGTGTTACACCATGTCATTATTGAGCATAACAGTACGACATTTTTTAATCATCATTTCAGACACACCCAAAATGAACTTACTCATCCTTTCCCTAGGATCGGCAACCATTGAAGGGGCATATTTAGACAATTGTGTGAAATTCAAAGCATATTCCCTCACACTCATACTTTGTTGATGAAGGTTGATTAACTCATGCACCTTTGCCTCCCTCATCTCAAGGGAAAAGAACATATCAAGGAAAGCAACCTTAAGCTTCTCCCAATCAATAAGACCTTCATCTTCCGGTCTCCCTTCCTTCCATTGGTTGTACCATATTTAAGGAACACCCTTAAGTTGGTAAGCGGCCAACTCCACCTTTTCCATCGGCGTCACTCCCATGATCATCAACACCTTGTAACCCTCATCAGTAAACTCTTGAGGATCTTCCTCTGCCTTAGAACTATGAAACTCCAGAGGATTCATCCTAGTGAAGTCCCTCACTCTAGATGCCATCGTACCCACATTTGGATTCACGGGAACTACAACCTCTCTATTGGCCCGGGTCATCATGGCTTGAGGCAATACCTGAAAAGTAGCTCGAAGCTCTGCATTAGTCACTTACTCGGCCAAATGGTCAATCGGAGCTTGATAAAGAGCTTCTTGTTCCATATTCTCCCTCACATTCCTTCTAGCATAAGCTCTTGGAGTAGCCATATCCTGTAGAGCATCTGATAAGCATCAAGAGAGAGACCTTATGGAGTTAAACTCTATCAGACGACTTTAGAGTAATGAAAGAAGTGGCTTATGAGACATCGTAGGACCATTCTAAACCTAGCTCTGACTACGAAGTTTGTCACGACCCAAGATACCCCCTAGGCGTAACTATGACGTATAGGACCATGAGAGGCTCCATACAAGCCACTTAGCATTTATAACATAAGAAATAGAACAAAATAGATAAATAACAACATTTCAGGTCTAAATAATTTTCACAAAAGTAAAGTGGAAGTCTAAACACTTGTCTCATTATCAATCTAGTACATAAGAATGAAATTGGGCCTAGACCATACATCATGTCCAAAACTAAAAGTAAGAAAGAAAACTAAAAACAATGAAAATCATCCTCGAAGCATGAGGACTCACCAAAGCTTAAAATCTCTCAAATCAACCTCTAGCCACGAAACTGAGAACCCTGACTATCGGACCTTACATTTGGGGAAATGTAGGCAAGAGTATGCATTAGTACAATTATGTACCAAGTATGATAGACATGCATAAAAACATTTAAAACATGCTTAAAGAGGACATTTACATAACCTGCAATAACCAAGCTAAAACATGATATAAAAAGGTTCAAAAGACACAAGTCATAAAACATGGTCAATGCAAGATAAAATCTTTAAAACCTACGAACTGTGTGAGATACTTCTTGAAGTAACCTTAGTTCATTATTATTGTGGTAAGTAGCCTTAACTGACATAGAGACCTTGAGAGCTATAACATGATCCTCTGGTGTTTCCCACACCGAAAATGGTTGTCTTACTTGCCAAGGTAAGAACCTTGAGCTTAGGTGGATCCACTAGCTAATGTCTATCTAGGCAATCATCCTATGGGGGAACATAATAAGGGATAAGGAGATTGCTTCTAAAAATCTAGGCTCTATTCATGAGAGAGCTTCCATCTCAATATCCTCTCGGTGCTAAGAATATATCCCACAGAATAATCATTTTCTTACTTGTTCTTATTATCCAAGGAAGGACACTTCATCTTGCCAATACAAGTTAGGTTTCATTAGGATATCTCCACATATTTGATTCATTTAGGTGAGAAGATCTTTCAACCCTAGAATCCTTATTATGTGACAAAACCTTTCACAACATGCTTTCATGTGTATATGAGAAATCCTTTCAACAACACAACAACAACATCATCATTGATAATTCACTCTCAAAGCATCCTTAAAAGATTTACATAAATTTCATAGGAATATGCTTGATTTCATAAGCTTCTCTTTCATAATTTAAAACCTACATCATATGATCAGAACTTGGAAAACATGGGTATTACATAGGTTCATGGGGAATCATCATAAAATCATAGAATTATATCGATTCATGCTTGAAAGATCATAAAACAATCAATTAAATCAATAATTAAGAGAACCCGTAACATGGAAGAAAAAAACCCTAACTCAATTGGAGAATTCTAACTTTGAAAATAGGAGAATTTTGGAACTCCGTGAATGGAAGGAATCCATGGATGAAAATTATCATACCTCAATCCCAAAAGCTTGCCTTCAACTGAGGAATTGAAGAATTGACTTGCAAACCCTAGCTTGGACCCTTCTTCTTCAAGTTCTCTAGAGAGAGAATTATTTTGAGAGGAAGACTTATTCTTCTTTTGTAAATTTGAGAGAATGATTTTCGATTGGCAAAATTTTAGAGTTAAAACACTTATATATGGGGTTTTGTGAAGGGTAAAATGATATAGTATTAGGCTAGACTAATTAGGAAAAGACCCAACTACCTCTAGAGAAATAATTGTCTACCCGAAATGATAGCCTGACCAAAGGACCGTGGTTTGTTCGACGGTCCATCCTACTGGTCCATCATTTGGCGTCAGAAGGTCGAATTTGAGGCCTTGATTAACGGACCTCATCCATAAAATGTGGACCCAACGACGGTCCATTGGTCCAGGAAACGGCTCTTGAATTTATGAGCAACATTAGGAAGCCAATTCACGAACCAAACCTACGGTCTATGGCTCAGTTCACAGGCCATGGTTGGCCTTTGTTGGATAACACTAAATCTTTATAAAATGGAATTTTTGTCCTTTCTCGAATCTGAGGTGTTACAACAAGCAAGTTTGAAAATATTCTTTGAATTCTTCCCAAATCCTGGGAAAGCAAAGTGAATTCCATTACTGAGGCCAGAGATCTAAAGACTTTCACAATAGATGAGCTGATCAGAAACTTGCAGACCTATGAGTTAAATAAACTGAAGGATTCATCCAAAAGGGAGAGAAAGAGAGAAAAATATGTGGCGCTGAAGGTATCTCAAAATGATGCTTCTATAGATGAGGAGGAGATTGTTTATTTGACTCGAAGGTTTCAGAAAATAGTCAAAAAGCATGGAAGATTTTTTAAAAAAACCTCTAGAAGAACAACAAATGCAAATGACCATTATCACAAGTGCGGAAAGCTAGGGCACTTTATGAGAGATTGTTAGAGTCATAAGCATAAGTTTTAAGACTATGCCATAGGGGACAAGGAAAATAATAGGGATCAGGTCCCTGACTATGCTAGGCGCAAGGCAAATGCTAATAAAATGGTGAAGAAGGCTTTTGTTGTATGGGGAAATGCCTCCAGCTATTCTGAGGAATCAAAACACCCTAAAGATGTCTCTATGATGGCAGTCAAGGATGAGGAGGACATCTTCAACTCCATCTTCTCACTAATGGCGAAGACTGATGATGAATACAACAAGGAAGAGGTAACACTTCTTGACATTAAAGATGACACATACAGTTTATCCATTAAAAGATTAAGAAAACTCTTTATTATGTTAATCGACTCTACTGATGAATTAACAAATGAAAAGAATGTCCTTAGTGAAAACCTAAAATTCTACCCAGATTAAAAGGTAGATCTTATTTCGTAAATGTCTGAAATGAATGATAGATTGATTGATTTTGAGACTAAGGGTCGTCAACTTAAGAAAGACCCAAAAATCTCTGAAAATTGAAAAAGGAAGCTTAGTAGTTTTGAGCTGGATCTGGAGGAAAATCTAAAAACTTCTGAGTCAAAACTAGTTGGCATTCTTGAAATAAACTCTCAGCTAGTAAGGGACTTAAGTCAATTTAAAGAAGATTTAAACTAATCCTTGAAATGGACTGATTTTTCAAAGATTCTTTCAGACTTGGCCAATAAGAAATTCAACAGTGTCAAGGGTTTAGGATGTCGAAAGATAGACCCCCCTATAACCCTCATAGCAAGTGTGTGTAACTTGTTATGTACTCACTGTGGTATAACTGGTCACCTGAAAAGACACTGTGAATCCTTGAGAAAAAACAAAGAAAACCAAGAAAGTTCCTTAAATCTTAGAAAAGGAAAGAACCTGGTCATATGTATCGATTCAGTAAGAACACTCTACTTCCTTGGACTGGAAGGTTTCTCTTCAAGCCTCTTGATAGTTTTTGGGATCTCCATCTTAAGTGGATTCCTAAGTCAAACACATGATTATTTTCTGCATAAGGGAGGAAGAAGTCAATGTTGGTTCATGGACAGTGGATGCTCAAAGCATATGACTAGAGAAACTAATCACTTCCTCTCTCTGGAAGCACACCAAAGTGGTGGTGTGTCATTTGTAAATGGTAAGAAAGGGTTGATTCTTGGCATTGGCAAGAATGGGATATCTGTGGAACACTTCATAGATAATGTTTATTATGTTAATGGGTTAAAGTATAACCTACTCATTGTGTCTCAGATTTGTGTCCACAAAGTGTTTTGTCACTAATCTAACTTCTAAATAAGTTATTCTAAGAGCAAAAGAGCTCAAGAATATATATGTTACATATATTGATTCTATAAGAGGAGATAACCTCACAAACCTGAGTGCTCAAGGTGATACTGTTGACCTATAGAATATGAGGTTAGGGCATGTAAGCTCTTCACTTTTGAATAAACTCGTTTCAGGGACTTGGTCCGTGGTTTTCCCAAGCTAAGATTGGTTGAGAACAAAATTTGTGATGCATGCATAAGAGGAAAGCAAACAAGATCCTTCTTTAAGCAAAAGAAGGGTGTCATCATAACAAGGCCATTAAAACTTCTTCACATGGACTTGTGCGGTCCTATGAGAATTCAGAGCACGGGTGGGAAGAAATATATTTTGGTGGTAGTTGATGACTTCTCAAGGTTCACCTGGAACATGTTCCTGTGAACTAAGGAATACAAGTTGAGGTATGAATGATCTTTGTAAAGGAGATTCAGATGAAGCTAAACTGCAAGATCGCAAATATAAGGTCAGACCATGGTACAAAATTTGAAAAAGACTAAATTGAAGGCTTTTGCGCTGACCATGGAATCCATCACAAATTTTCTTCTCCCAGAACCCCTCAGAAAAATGGGGTTGTTGAGAGGTGATGAGTCCGAGATTGGACTCATTTAGGGCTTTGTTTACATAGAATTAGTGTCCTCAAATGCTTAATTTGTGCCAATAACTGATGTAAAACCCTGGATTTCCAGGTATATGGATTGAGGAACAAAGCAAGCACAGTAACAAACAAAAAGGAACAAAACAGGTTGAAAGGATGAAGAAAGAGAGCCTAGTGATCACCAAGTTCACCTGGCGAATTGCCGAATGGCTATCTGACCGCCTAAAGTTCCAGTGTGCCAAACCATGAGCGAAGAAACCAAGTAGGAGAGATAAAAGAGTAGTCGGAGGATCACCGAGTAGTTCCGTGATGCAGTTGTAGATCGCCCAAAGTTATAGACCTTGAGGATACTGAATGCCAAGGCAGAAGGGCAATGGAAATGACCAAAGGGCGACTCGCTGAGTGGTTCGGCGAGCCCGACCTACTTCACTGAGTGACTCTTTGTAGCACATTTTTGGCGACTATAAATACATTTTTGAACATTTAGTTTAGTATCAAATTTATCAATTTTGACAATCAATTACTTTTTAGAACAATCTGGAGACAGTTTCTCCTTAGCTTTGAAGGATTGAAGATATTCACTTTTGAGGAATTGGAAGTGGGTCTCTGAGAATCTTCAAATTGGAGCATTGTAAGGACAAAATCACTCTTACCCAGTTGATGGATATTTGGTAAAGGATTTTACCTTTTTATGATGTCTAGCTAAAACCCCAATTCTTGGGGTGTGATTATGTGATTATGGATTGATTTAGCTTATGGATATTCCTAATTGTTAGTTAAATGCTATTTAGGAGTGAGTTCAATCATTAATCGTGGTTCAATATAAGAATTGTAGTTACAAATGCAGTTCTAGCTTTGTGTTCTTGGCTTGCTCGAAAGAGAGGTTTTAGAACTAAAGTTTTTGATTAATGGTTTATGGGTATTGGGTTGACCTGGGTTCAGCTAGAGAGAGTGAATCCTAAACCCAATCCCACACATTCAGCTCGAGAGAGTGAGTGGATTAAGGTGTGGGCTGGTCTTATTTTGCATGCTGGTTGATGTTCGAGAGAAATCACTTGATTCAGGGTAAATTGTTCGAGAGAAAATTTACCTCCATTATAGCCTATCTTACTCACTAATATCTAGCTATTTACTAATAGTTGCAATTACCCATTTGTAAATATTAGCCTATAATCGATCACATCCCAAGAACCCGTCTCATTATTGTTATTTCGTATTATTTGTGACTGCTTGTAGTTAATATCTAAAACAAGAAACCTACATCCGACATTCACATCACCCCTTAATTTCAATGGTATCTTTGTTTGATAATGTTCATTCCTATGACTCATTTGAGCATGTTCATACTTCCCAATTGAATATTAAACACATATCGCTCCTTGTGGGATTCGACCCCAACTCATATTGTTTAGTTTTATACTATTTAACGACCATTGATGCTTAGAATTGGATGAACTGTCTTTGAAACGTTATTAATCAAAATTGTTCCGCTGTCGGGGAGTGGTGTTTGTTTGAAATTATTTTGGTGAAGTTGAATTTTTTTCTTGTTAGTCATAGTTGAATCTACTTATTTTTAGTTTTGGTTTTTTATGTTACTTGTGAAACAGAGGAAATGAGCATATATGGTAGCAACGGTAACCAAGTGGACCATCCTCTTTAAAAAATGATGAGTCTTAGGGATAACATCCTAAATTTCAAGCAATTAGAGGGTCAGACAATCCATGAGTTGTGGCTGAGATTTAAGATACTATTGTTGCAATGCCCAACTCATGGAATCCCAGATAAGATGCTACTGGACTGTTTCTATAGAGGTTTTGGTCCTCAGAACAGAGGAGTGGCTGACTAGCTTTCTCTGGGTGGTATAATACGACAACCCTATGCAATAGTAGCCCAACTTCTTGATCACATGACTAAGACCAACAAGGGGACAGAGAAGGACCAGAATTTGGCCACACTATTGACTCAGCTGGATCTCTTGGCCAAAAAGATTATGGAATTTGAAGTACTGTACAAAAAGAAAGATAGGTGCATTCCTCCTCATGAGCATAGAAAGCCCAAGGATTATAAGGGTGGACAGATAGAAGAGATACTCTCACTCATTCTCCACAAAGTCGAAGAGCAAGACAGAGTATTGAAAGAGATAAAAGAGAATGTCTCAGTGCTAAATCAGATGACTGCTTCTCATTCCATATCTATTTAGCTAATGGAGACCCAAATGGGTCATATGTTGTCTCGTCTCTACTCAAGACAACAAGGGGGGTTGCCTAGTGATACCATGGAAAACCCTAAGAACGAAGCTTGAGTGGGTACTTGCGTCGTGCCACGACGTTAACTAAGGAGCTTCTTGGGAGGCAACCCAAGTTTTTATTGCTTTTTGTTTTGATTTGGAATAACGTGTGTTGATTGTGCAGGTTGAAGTATGGAATGCATTTGAAATATGCAGGTTGGCGAGCCAAGAGTCCAGTCGGTGAGCCCGAGTTGTATCGTTGTTGGGCTCAAGGAATTATAAAGATGGAGTCTGTACCAGGCCCATTTTGACCCAGATTAATTAGAGGTCCTGTAAAACTCGGCAAGATAAACTACCCCTCGGCGTGTCGCCGAGTGGTTCGGCAAGGTAAAATAATATCACCGAAAGGGCACAAACTGGACAGTTTTTAAAAGGCCAAAGGTTTAAAATTTCAAACTCGTTCACATTCCCTCACTTTTAACTTCATACAATCAAACCCGCACTTTAAATTTTCAATATTTTTTGCATTTTATTACTTTTTTTCTCAGCATTCTCGTGTTCGGAGTTGGAATTCTTTGTCGCCTAGCATTTCAAATCATAATTCGACATTAAGGATTGGTTTTTCCGAACCCCAAACTCTTAATTAGTGGTTCAACTCAAATGCATTGTTATAGATTGTGTTGATATTTGTTGGGCCTCTCTGAAATCATATATGTGTGCTAGTTTGCCTATATTTAATTTCGATATTATGCCTTTATTGCCTAAAATGTTGATTCCCTGATTTTTGTGCTTTAAAATTGATTGTAATCTTATGGGTTGTGTGAAATCTTTGTTGAGTCTAGTCCGGTGAAGTCTGAGTAACCCCAAATTGTGCCAAATGACGTGCTTTGCCCAATGATGGACCATTTGACGTCATTCTTAAGGGCTAAAGTCGTTAAATGGACAATTTTGGCCAAACCGGAGGTAGTCTGAGTACCCCGATGGCATGGGTGATATGGGTCTAAGATTAATTGAGTTTGTATGTTGTTTGATTTTGTTTTCGGGGGCTGTGGGTTTGATTTTGGTAGTTGGGGTTGAAAATAGGCACGCTGGGCAGTTTGGCAAGCTGGGTTGAGCTCGCCGAACCACTCGGTGGTTCACCAAAATCCCCCTTGATCGCCTTTAATTGAGGAACAAAGCAAGGCTGAAAGGATGAATAAAGGCAGAATGGTGATCACCAAGTTCACTTGGCGAATCGCCGAATGGCTATCTGACCGCCTAAAGTTCAAGTGTGCCAAGCCTTGAGGAAAGAAACCAAGTAGGTGAGAGAAAAGAGCAGTCGGCGGATCGCCGAGTAGTTCTACGATACAGTGCTAGATCTCCCAAAGTTACAGACCTTGAGGATGCTGAATGCCAAGGCAGAAGGCCGATGGATATGACCAAAGGGCGGCTCGTCGAGTGGTTCGGCGAGCCCGACTTACTTCGTCGAGTGACTCTTCACATCACATTTTTGGCAACTATAAATACATTTTTGAACATTTAGTTTAGTATCAAATTTATCAATTTTGACAATCAATTACTCTTTAGAACAATCTGGAGACAGTTTTCTTTAGTTTTTCCTAAGCTTTGAAGGATTGAAGAAATTCACTTTTGACAAATTGGAAGTGGGTCTTTGAGAATCTTCGAATTGGAGCATTGTAAGGACGAAATCACTCTTACCCAGTTGATGGATAGTCAGTTTGGTAACGGTTTTTACCTTTTTATGATTATGTGATTATGGGCTGATTTAGCTTATGTTTATTGCTAATTATTAGTTTAAATGCTATTTAGGTGTGAGTTCAATCATTAATCATGGTTCAATTAAAGAATTGTAGTTGCAAATGCAGTTCTAGCTTTGTGTTCTTGGCTTGCTCGAGAGAGAGGTTTTAGAACTAAGGTTTTTGATGGATGGCTTGTGGGTAATGGGTTGACCTGGGTTCAGATCGAGAGAGTGAATCCTAAATTGAATCCCACACATTCAACTCAAGAGAGTGAATGTATTAAGGTGTGGGCCGGTCTTATTTGGCATTCTTGTTAATGTTCGAGAGAAATCATTTGATTCGAGGTAAATTGTTAGAGAGAAAATCTACCTCTACTATAGACTAGCTTACTCACTAATATCTAGTTATTTACTAATAGTTCCACTTACCCATTTGTCTATATTGGCCTATAATCGATCACATCCCAAGAACCCATCTTATTATTAATATTTTATATTGTTTGTGCATGTTTGTAGTTAATATCTAAAACAAAAACAACCCATCTGATATTCGTGTCACCCCTTAATTTGAATGATGTCTTTATTCGATAATGTTCATTCTTGTGACTGATTTGAGCATGTTCATACTTCCCAATTGCATCTTCAACACGTACCGCTCCCTGTGGGATTTGACCCCAACTCATTTAGTTGGGTTTTATATTGATTAATGACTGCTGACGTTTATAATTGGATGAAGTGTTTTTGAGACGTTATTAATCAAGAGGAAGAATAGAACTCTTGTAGATATTGATGGAACCATGCTTATTAATTTAGGTTTTTCAACGATTTTTTGGGACAAAAGTTGTGAACACATCATACTATGTTACAAATAGATGTCTCATCAGATCAGTTCTCAAGAAGACGCCATATAAGCTGCTGAATGAAAGAAAGCCTTTACTTAGTTATTTGAAGGCTTTTGGTTGCAAGTGCTTTGTGCTCAACAACGGTAAGGATGATCTTGGTAAATTTGATCCGAAAAGAGATGAGGTCTTTGTGGGTTACTCTTCGACAATCAAGGAATATATAAATTATAACAAAACAACTCTATGCATAGAGAAAAAATTTCATGTTATCTTTGATGAATCTGGTGGAATGAACAACCTCGAAGACAGGAATGAGTCTGAACTCGAAGAACTGCTACAAATCCAAAGAGACGGTTTTATGCAAAAATCTGTTGATATAAAGGTCCCAAATGATATTGAATCTACACAGGGACCAGGTACTTATAATTCTTCAGATTTTGCTGACAGAGAAGAAGCCAGCGAAGAAACTCCTGAAGCTGAGGAACAAGTTTTTGAACCTAACGAAGTGGCTACCAAGAAATCAGGATGGAAACATCATTCTTCTCATCCCATGGATAATCTTGTCTCTCCTTTGTATTCTTGAATGCACACTAGATCTAAGACAAGAAATCTAGTTGCTTGTTATGCTTTTTTTCCACCATTGAACCCAAGAACATCAATGAGGCTCTAAAGGATGTGGATTGGGTAAACTCAATGCAGGAAGAACTTCATCAGTTTGAAAGGAGTAAAATGTTGAACATGTTCCCCAGACCTCTAAACAGAACCATTATTGGGACCAGTTGGGTCTTCAGAAACAAGCTGGATGAACATGGGGTTATCACAAGAAAGAAGTCAATAATAGTGGTGCAGGGGTACAATCAAGAAGAAAGAATTGATTATGATGAGACATTTGCACCGGTGGCAAGAATGGAAGCAATCAGAATCCTAATTGTTTTTGCTACCTACATGGAGTTCAAAACTGTTTCAAATGGATGTTAAGAGTGCCTTTCTCAATGGTTATCTAAAGGAAGAAGTTTACGTCAAGAAACCTCCAGGGTTTGAAGATGTTGACTTGCCAAATAATATGTTAAAGTTTGACTAAGCCTTGTATGGTCTGAAACAGGCCCCAGAGCTTGGTATGAAAGGTTGTCAAACTTTTTTCTCGATAATGGTTTTAAAATGGGAAAGATTGACAACACACTATTCTTGAAGTCAAGAGGAAAAGAGATTCTTATAGTAAAATTGTATGTGGATGACATAATATTTGGATCTACTTCGGACCCACTTTGCAAGGAGTTTGCATCTCTGATGGGAAGTGAATTTGAAATGAGTATGATGGGTGAGCTCACTTTGTTCTTAGGATTGCAAATCGTGCAGTCTCTTCAGGGCACTTTAATTTGTCAAGAAAAATATATCAAGAAGCTCCTCAAGAAATTAAATATACAGGAGGCCAAGATAACTGATGCACCCTTGAGCATGAGTACCAAACTTGACAGTGATGAAGCAGGAGTGGATGTAAATGAGACAATGTTTAGAGGAATCATTGGATCCCTCCTATATCTAACTGCAAGCATGTCAAACATTATTTTCAGCATGGGGATATGTGCTAAATTTCAAGCAGCTTCAAAGGAATCTCATCTGAAGGCAGCAAAAAGAATTCTAAGATATCGGAAGGGTTCTCAGGACCTGGTCCTCTTCTATCCTTCAGAGGATTCTTTTGACTTGATTGGATATGTTGTTGCTGATTATGCGGGCTTTCTGATTGACAGGAAAAACACCTAAGGAATGGCTCAATTTCTAGGCTCATCACTGATTTCATGGAGAACCAAGAAGCAAAACTCAGTAGATTTGTCTACAGCTGAAGTTGAGTATGTAGTTGTTGCTTCTCGTTGTGCTCAACTCCTGTGGATCAAACAACAACTTGAAGATTTTTATGTCCTCACTGACACAATTCCTCTTATGTGTGACAAAACAAGCGCGATGAACATGGTAAATAATCCAGTTCAACATAAGAGAACCAAGCATATTGATTGGAGACACCATTTCCTCTGAGACAACGGCGATAAAGGGAATGTGGTTATGAGGTTTTGCAAAACTAAGGACCAAATATCTGACATCTTCACTAAAGCACTGAATAAAGAATATTTTTTCAAGAACATGATACGTTTTAAATTAATTCCTCAGCAATGTGCAAGTAGAGTCCTTATTGACTAAGCTTAGGAGGGCAGGTATCTACACTTGTTTTTTGCTTATTATTTGTGAATTCACTACTTGTACCTCACTGCAGGTATACACTCATGGCACTTTGGCTAAAGAGAAAACTCAGTCACATTGTTAAGTGTAGTTTAAGATGGCAAGGGACCAGGTCCCTCAGCAAGGTTAGGATCACTATACTATGTTGTGTTATTATCTAACGGTCAACTTCCACGTGTTATCTCCCTGTCAAGTGTCAATTACAGACATCTTTTCATCTTTGAATCCAAGACTCACTTTTGTTCAGGGACCCGATACAAATGATAAATAAGTATCTATTCCCACCAATCTTTGTTCATCAATTTTTCTCTCAAAATTGCAAAAAAAAAAACTACTCTTTCTTTTGTCTTCATTTCTTCTCTTTTCTTTTCTCTTAGAAATGTATACTCCTTCTTCTTCCAGAAATCCACCTTTCATAAAGGATGAAAACCCTAGTTCTTTCCAATTTTCAACTCCTCATGTGGAGCCTTCTCATTCCACTTTTGTGTGTGGAGTAGGCAAAAAAGGTGAGTCTAAAACCCTTCAGCTTGAGAATTTAATTCCTTAATCCGCCAACCCTATTGAAATTTTTCCGTGTTCAACAACTCTTGTTCTATCGTCTTCAAAAACCTCAAACTCCGAAGCACAATCAGTGGTGAAGCCTATTGCTTATATGCCCATTGAAGATCTTGATTTCACTTCTCAACTAGGGCATGTCTCTTCGATGATTTCTAAGAGACTATTCAATAGGGATTGAGTCAAATATATTAGCGACAAGGGAAGAGTGGGTCTTACAGAGCTTGGCAACATTGAAAGAAGATATTCAGGTTCCATTCTCTGAGGGTGAGTACAAGTGACCAGATCTGGTCCTCAATAGTTCAAGGCTAGTGTTCGATCAAACCCCAGAAATAGAGGCACAACTCGACCTTAGTCAAAAAGAACTAGAAGAAGATGATGAGGACATTCCTCTCTCTTAGAAGAGTAGAGAGATAAAGGGAGAAAACAATCATGCGGTCATCCTTGTTGATGTCGAACAAGTGGGTCCTAATATAGAAGTGTAAATCTTAGAAGGACCTAGTGAATCCGAGCACAAAAAGAAAAGCTAAAAAAAAGGTAAGTTAGTAGAATCCTCGACTGATAAGGTTTCTCTGAACTATGTCATAAGAGGGTCTCAAGAAAATATGTTTGGGGATGCAATGGTAGCAAATAAGGCTCAAACTGTCCACAATCAAAGGAAAAGAAAAGCAGGTGTGTCAGAACAGGTTCAAATTGTGGATCCTATATTTCTATCAAAAGAGACAGGCTCAAGTGCTAGTGAATTTGATGAAATTGTGAGGGATGTGGCCAAAAGGTGGAAGAAAGTATAGGAGAAGCGAGTACGAAGGGTAAGAAGGTCACCACGAGGTCACCAACTATGTGAGTGGCTGAAAGCCTAAGACTGTTTCCAAGTCTAAGCCAATCAAGGGACCAAGTCTGTCTGTGTAAACAAAGGATAAACATAAGTTACTAACCAGGGAATAAAGAGTTGAAGAACTTAAGAAGCAACGGGTGCTAAATGGTAGAGTGTTTGATCCTACAATCTTAACTGAAGTTGGGATATACAACTAGTGGATTGTGTAGCACTCCATGGGAATATCTGTTTGAATGTGATGTGCCTTATCTGCACGAACCTGAGGTACGAGAGTTATACTACCAGATGGTCCTAATGGAAGATGGAGGCATAAGGTCAACAGTTTATGGGGTTGAAATTGACTTAAGTGAAGAGGTCTTAGGTATTATCTTGGATGTACCCAACAAAGGGATCAGGTTCGTGGAAGGCTGCAAAACTTCCATAGATGTGAAACATGCATCATAATATGAAAACATGAAGTGTGTTGGGGTTCCCAAGAAGTTTCTCAAGGGAGAGCATCAATTGTACTTCGAATTTGTGAATAAGGTATTGTTGCCTCGAATAGAGAAACGCACAGTTGCTTCCTCTGCAGACCTTTTCGTCATGGAACAACTGGAATCCTATGAGGCAATCAATCTCCTTGGAATCATGCTTGAGCATATGCATCAGATCATGATAGTGAAAAATTGCAAGCATGGGATAGCTTATAGATATCTGCTATACTGGGTTTTGATCACTTCAGTGTGCCTTTGGGAAGGGGAGTGGCAGGTACCATTAATCAAATAATCTCTATGGCCACACTTATTGAATGTGAATGTGTGGAGGGTAAGGTGAATGCCAAGTCTCAGGCTTCTGATCTCCTTTAGAAACAAGAAGCACTCAAACGGGATCTGGAAGACTTCACAACCATTCTTGGTGAAAAGGAGGTAGAAATCACTCATCTTATGGCATTGCTTCAATAGGCTAAATCCCAAGGACCTGGTACCAATATTGATAGAGAGGAGGAAATCGACAAGCTGCGCAATGAGAACGCAAGACTGACTGCTTCAAATTCCTCATTGTCTGAAGAAGTCAAATCTCTTACCAAACAGCTACTTCAGGCTCATACTGATGTGAATCATCGCATGGACATCTTGCTACATTCCTTTGCTCCTCGTCCCTGTCTGTCTTAAAAACGTCTTTCCATCTTTTCCTGTCTTTTTATGTTTCTTGACAAACTCGTAGTGGCAATGTGTCTGTTTGTGATTCTCAATAGCTAGTTTTGTGATGCTTGACTAACATTAATGCATTGCCCTACTTCTACTGTGATTTTGTCTTCTTTATTTTGTCTCTTTGCACATGCATTGTGTTGTGTATGGCTCTGAATTCTGATATTTTGACGTAATCAAATACATGACTTCCAATTCAGGTGTCAACGATCGCGTGCAGTAATATAACCCAATCGAATGGGTTAGGGTCGAGTCCCAAGGGAGTGGTTGCAAGAATTAATAGAAAAGTAAAATCAAGTTCTAATCAATCATAGCTATAAACATTAACGAATAAAAACATATTAAATCTAAAGGTGACACGAATGTCAATTATCAATGGGGGGTTTGTATTCAACTAATGACAAAAATAGCGAAAATATAAAGATACGAGATAGGGAGACGGGATTCTTGGGATGTGATAGGAATATGGGATAAAATATACTACTGGGTAATTTCTATTTATAGTAAATCGTTGAATATTTGTAACTAGGTTAGACTTTAGTGGGGGTAAATTCTCTCTCGAGCAACTTACCCGAATCAACTCAGTTTCTCTCGAACACCGAGTTGCAACACTTTAGCACTGCCTCCGCCTTAGCCCATTCACTCTCTCAAGCTGAATGTGTGGGAGAAGGTCTAGGATTTACTCTCTCGAGCTGAACCCACGACGACCCAATAACCATCGGTTATCAATTTAGTAGTCTTAGTTTTAAAACCTCTCTCTCGAGCAAGACAAAAATACTAAGATGAAATCGTATTTGCAACTACAATCCCATTAACTTCAAACACAACTACTAAACGAAATAACATTTAAACAACAAATAGACTAACAATAAGCAATACCCAACAGGAAATGTAACCCATATTCACAAAATCACATCCCAAGAATTGGGGTTTTAGCTGGACATGAAAAAAAGAAAGAAATCAATACCAACAAGTGTTTCCATCAAGTGGGTACGATAGAAAATGTCTTTAAACACGTCGAAGATGAAGATTATTGGATACCCACTTCCAATTTCCTGAAGTTAAAAATCTTCAAGCTCAAGAACAATGTCTCCCAAAAACTTTAAGAACTAAAAATTGAAAATATTATAAGTCTCCGTAATAATTCTCAACAACTTGATACTAAACTACAGAATTAAATGGATATTTATAGTTTTCAAAAATATGTGCTGTGAAGTACCACTCGGCGCAGTTAGTCGGGATCGCCGATACACTCGGTGATCTGCCCTTTGGTCTGGTTCATCGCCTTTCAACTTTTGACTTCAGCATCTTCGCATTTTGATTCATTGGGTGACAAGGAACTGCTTCGCGGAACTGCTAGGCAATGCGTCAACTGCTTCTTTTCCTCGCATACTTGATCTTTTCCTTCAGGTCTCAGCACACTGGAACATTAGGCGAGATTTGAGGCCTTTTGGCGACTCGCCTAATGGATTAGGCGATCTTCAGGCCGTCTCTTATTCCTTCTTTCAGCCCCTTTGTTCCTTTTTGCTCGATAGCGTCCATGCTTTGTCTCTCAAGTCAAATACCTTAAACTTAAGGATTTACATTAGATATTGAGACAAAATATGCATTTGAGGACACTAATTCAATCAAAATATAGCCCTAAATGAGTCCAAATTATGGACTCATCAACACCCCCAACTTAAACTTTTGCTTGTCCTCAAGTAAAACTCAAGTTTAGCAGTTCAAAAAGGATGTCTCAAACAGTGTTATACAAGACTCAATCATGAATGTACACAACAAGACTCAACTTACTCATGCAGGATCAATTGAATACTCAAAGAGTCAAGTTGTGACACACTATTATCAAAGACTCTCAAGCTCACTATACTTTCTTCAAATGCAAGTTCAAGCTCAACAAAGGTATTCAAATGCCCTCACACAAAAGAATGATTCCATTTTTACACACAATGATTTAATCATTTAATGTTCTGGAATCAAATGCAACGCTCACACTCACAAAGAGAACACTATGCATGTTTTCACCCATAGGTTTGCCCTTATTTTTCAATTGACAGTTGCTTCAGCTCACTCAAGATCAAAAAGGTCTTTTCAAGGCTTGTGATGGGGCTGAGTGCAAAGGTATGGTCATTTAGGCTCAATGACTTTCATCCTCATGAAATATGGTGCTCACAACACTCCCTTTCCTCTTCTTTCATCATTTTCTTTAGTGATCATAAGTCATCCCATTATTCACTCTCCATGGATTGTTTGGAACCCCATTCCTTTTTGTATTTTCATAACTTTATTCCACGACTCTTTATTTTTCATTCTTTTCTTCTCTTTTTCTCTTCTCTCTCTTTTTTTTGTATGGAGGGGTTCCATATTTCTCAACACCATGGGATATAGGGAACTTTTCTAGCACTTCTTCACTTGCCTTCTCTTTTTACCACACCCCCAACTTAGGCTTTTGGCCTAAGTTGGCTATTCAATCAACCACAAATCAAGAGGATTATAGGTCGTGGATTAAGAGAGGTCGTGTTTTCATCAAGTTTCTTCCAAAGAGGGTAAGGCTCAAGGGGTGTTCAAAAGAGGTTCACACACTTACAAGGTAGGTCACAAAAGAGGCATATGCCAAAGTGGCTCACACTCTTTGAAGTTGCCTTAAATCATATCAAGAGATAGCCTTGCTTAGTCGACTGGACCAACGGGGTAAATTCTAGGTGTTATCATGCATGATTCACAGTAAGCTCATCACACAAGGCATCGACACCAAAGTCAAACAAGACTTCAAACTTTTGCTAGTGTGCAATGTTCATCACAAGAGAATCAATTTGATACTTGGCTAGTCACAACGAGATGCAAAGAGTTCACATATTGTCTATGTAACTTCACTTGGTCTCATCGTAGCTGCACATTCATGTTTATTCGATTATGAGCACTATGCGAGTCATCGATATTGATCAAAATTGAGACTCAAATTTGCAAAAGAACAACCACTTTTAAGTACATAAAAAAGGTGGCGAATTTTTTTCCAGAACGGTCAAAAATAATTTACAATTAAAGTAAAAGGAGCCACAAGCTCAAACATCCACAAAAAAAATAGGGTAAAACACAATACTTTAGCTCAAAACCCAATATATGAACAAAACAAGAATATAGAACACAAAGATGGGCCTCACCCCACCCCAATTAAAAACATTTGTCCTCAAATGCAAATAAAATTATCCAAAATTTTGAATAAATAAATACAGAGAGGGAGCTAAAGAGGGGATCATGCCTACCACTACAAAAACAATGTGAATTACATGGGGATTTTCCTAGGGATTAGTATAAAAATTCGCAGGAAACTTTTTTTCCTGTAAATTTTCATACTAATTCCCAGGAATATCCCCATGTAATTAACAGTTTTCTTGTAGTGTACGCAGTCTCTCCATATGTTTGGGCCTCAGTGCCCGGTGCAGTAGTCTGTACTTGGGCATCAGTGCCCGGAGTCACCTCAGAAGAGCCAGCTCCACCAGAGACAGCAAAATGTGTAGTTGCCAGGGAAGCCTGCACAGCCGCATCTATCATGGTTGCTTCTGTCTTAGTCAGGTCCTCATCTGTAGCTCTCTCAGTCTGCTCAAGCATCTCTTCATCAGTCTCTAGCTCAGACTCGGCTGTCTGCTCCATTCTATCCTCATTTCCAGTGGTAGTCGGAGGCATTTTGGGAAAATCTGGAATCTCCACTGTTCCAAAAACCATGAACATATCGGTGGATTTGAATTGATCCATATCCTCCCGCAACACAGCTATATCGGCCTTCAATGCCGTCACCTCTCATGTGGCTCCTTGGTCATGCTCACACACCATTATTCTAGCCTCGATGGCATCAATGGTAGCTCTCAGTAGTGTCATAGCATCAGTCAGGGCAGTCTGAATCATGTTTGGAATGGAGGTTTCTAGTCTGGCAGCCTGACGATCAGCAGAATGGGTGAGCTGTCCCATCCGGAGTAATGATGCATGAGTAATCGGAGTCCAGGAGACAGCAGCAGCAGTAGGTCTGAGAGGTAGCGCAGCAATATAAAAACCTGGAGTGTCAGAAAAAGTAGCAGTGGCAATAGATGTACATGAAGGCCCAGGGGCTGGATTAGGCAAAGATTCCTCTGCAGGTATGGAGTCAGTGACCACAACTGGGGAGAGGTCCACCGGAGCTGGTTTTTGCATTTCTCTGCCTGATCCTTTAGATATTCAGCTTCGATCCTCCGGATATCAGTGGAGGATGTGGGGTTTATTTCCACGTCCTTCTTAGCATCTATAGGTACCCGAGCTCGTCTACACAGCTCGGTGATCAATATCAGGAAGGGGAGTGAGGTCTGGAGCTGTTTGGCTCTCATGGCCATTTTTTGCTCAATGATCATACCCAAATTAATTCACTCATGTGCAATGATTGTGCCAAGATAAGACGCCTTAGAGTGGCAAAGAACGGACTCATTCTGGGATGGCATTACAGTACTAATGATAAAGCCAAACCAGTACCTTGCAGCTACATGCAAGTCCCTTTTTATTATCGGGGTCCCTACCTCTAACAACTTTGGAGTGCCATCACAGATAAGAGGAGCCAGCCAGTTTTTTATTCCCTCGAATGACTAAGTAATCATTCTGTATTGGTGAGGGTCGGCAATATTATTTGTGCACTCCAAAACTGCATTTACCGTAGTGTTGTCACACAACACTTTCCTGCCCCGGACTACCACATAGTTGATTGGTTTGAATGTAGCTGCTTGCTTCTTTATTTTTGGTATCAAGGTTCCATAAGAAGTATAGAAATCCCGGACCCAATTTGGAATATATGGTCCACGGAGCTTGGTGAAGATCTAGAAATCATGATGCTAGAGGCAACTCATAATCTCTGAATACCTATCAATCACTCCATCCATGGACAGACTTATTTTTTTTTTGTAGCACTTATGTACGTTTAATGCTCACTATTTCAATGATGTCAAAAGGAGGAATTTTTTCATTGTTTGTTATGGTTTCAGTAACAGGAGGAGGCATGGTGACATGGGGAATTAATGCTAATTAAATTGAATGAATAAACTTATTGTGAGGATATTTGTTGTCATCATCAAAAGGGGGGAAATGTTGTATTCCAGGTGTTTTGATGATTCTCATAAATGCAGGGACCCAGTCCCTGACAGAGTACTCTTATCCAGGTTCAAAGTGGTGTACAACTGTAAAGATGTCTTGTCAGGTGGTTGATGGAAAGGTTAGCATACTTTACCAATAGGAATGAATGAGGTTGTTTGTTCAGTGGTCAATAACTCTTGTTGGTGATTGATATATTTAATGAAAACAAACAACTACAACTATTCATTCAAAAAGAGTGAGTGGGTATATTCAAGAACTCAAGCATCAATGAACATATACGGCAAGTGTCCTGATAGACTGAAGAAGAGAAATCTTGAAGTTTCGTTGTTTTTGAATGCTTGTATTCTACTAAAATTGTAGGATTCATTTCACATTCATAAAGAAACGTTTCAAACCTTTGTGTGTGTTGAGTGTAAGAACATAGTTAGAGTTAACCATGTTTCTTACGTATTAAAGTATGTATTAATTAGACGTAGTTAATAAAGTGGGCAATGGATGCATTTCTTTGGCTCCGTAAGTAATAGAGGTATTACTTAGTGTGAGATTAAGAGTTTAGTCTCACTGTTGTATTTGGAGTTTGTATTCACTTTTTCTTGTGATTAGTGAAAGTAGTTGAAAATCTTGTGTGATTAGTCGTGGTTTTACTCCCTTGAGCAAGGAGGTTTCCACCTAAAACTCTTTGTACCCATTTATCGATCGATTCATTTCAATGCGTTTTCACTGTACGTTTGACTTGGTACTACA
Source organism: Solanum chiquidenum (assembly GCA_029582725.1). NCBI lineage: Eukaryota > Viridiplantae > Streptophyta > Magnoliopsida > Solanales > Solanaceae > Solanum > Solanum chiquidenum. The sequence goes on from JAJOOS010013003.1 coordinate 27,270, forward strand.
ACACACTAGTGGACGCATACATTCCAACATATTTACACCTTATCACATAGATAAAGGCCTCCAAATTGCAAGTAGTAAATATAAATTGGAGGCATATATATCATGAGAATAAACTTATGCCATGTTGATAAAAATAAACCAAACAAGAGCACAAATAGTAAGTTGTTATGGAATAAAAAAAAAATTGACAGAAAGAATTGATAAACTGATAAAGTATTTTGTCAATGTGTTATATACATTACAATGAAATAAGGAATAAACAAATGTTTCGATTCAACAATTTATTCCAAACTTGATTTTCCAATTTTAAGAGTTGTTAGCTTGCATAGTTTGGAGAAACAAAAATAAGAATGAAAGAAAATATTTTATGTATAAACCCTTGTATTTTTTGTATATTTCTGTATATTGAAATAACTAGCAACATCCCTATTTATAAAAGTAAGAAACCAAATTAAACTAGGACTACAAAACATATTCCTATATGAACTTGGACAAACAAATTCAAAGTTGTATACTCTTGCCTTTTTCGTCTTGTCATTGTTGTTGTATTGGAGTACTTTTTTCTTCAATCCTCAACCATTGGAGTAGTTCTCTTCAATCTTTCAATTGTTGGAGTACTTCTCTTCAATCTTCAATTGTTGGAGTATTTCTCTTCAATTCTAATTTTTTTTATTGGTTGTGTTGGAGCACCTTCTCTCCAACTTGAAAGTATTGGAGCACTTTCTCTCCAACTCACGATTTTTTTTTCTCGGTTGTGTTGGTGCACTTCTCTCCAACTTCCAAGTGTTGGAGCACTTTCTCTCCAACTCACGATATTTTTTTTCTTGGTTGTGTTGGAGCACTTCTCTCCAATTTCCATGTGTTGGAGCACTTCTATCCAATTTCCATGTGTTGGAGCATTTTCTCTCCAACTCACGATTTTTTCTCTTGGTTATGTTGGAGCACTTCTCTCCAACTTCCAAGGTTGATGTCCTTCCCACCAACGCCTTTTATTTTTTGTTATCTTTTGTTTTGTTTTTGGTGTTGGAGCACTCCCTCTCCAACTATGCCCTTCCCATCAACTCTTTTTATTTTTTTGTTTGTGGTGTTGGAGCAATCTCTTTCCAACTCTCGTTGATGCCCTTTCCACAAACTCTTTTTTTTTTTTTGGTGTTGGAGCACTCTCTCTCCAACTCTCGTTGATGCACTTCCCATCAACTACTTTCTTTTTCTTTTTTTTTCTTTTTTTGTTGTTGGAGCACTTTCTCTCCAACTCTCGTTGATACCCTTCTCATCAACTCTTTTTTATGCCCTTCCCACCAACTCCTTTTCTTTTTATTTTTTTATTTTTGGTGTTTGAGCACTCTCTCTCCAACTCTCGTTACTATTTTTTTCATCAACTCTTTTTTTAACTCTCTCCAACTTTTAATTTAGAGAATAGCTTATCTTCTTCCTCTTTTGCTTGGTTGCAGTTCTTTAAATATGTAATATTTTTGTAAGTCTTTTATCTTAGCACATTTTTTATACATATATCATTCACCCGACGTTTGTCGACATAATCATTGGCCAGTCAAATGACATATATGGGTTATAGGTGCCCGCCGACAACTGAAACTCTTAGATCTTCTACCAGGATCATAGAAGCTCTGATATCAAACTCTGATACCAATTTGAAAGAAAATAAATTTTTTTATAAACTCTTGTATTTTTTTGTATATTTCTGTATATTGAAATAATTAGCAACATTTCTATTTATAAAAGTAAGAAACCAAATTAAACTAGGACTAGAAAACCTATTCGTAGATGAAGTTGGCAAAATAAGTCCTAACTATACATAATTAAATAAATATCATAAATAAAAATCCTAAACAACTTAGGATTCCTACTCCAACTTTAAATTCTTATTTCCAACAAAGAATTATTATGTTGAACAAAATGAAATATGTATCAACAATTGTAAAAATAAAAGATTAAGAGAATAATTTATGGAGTCAAACAATTTATACAATATTCTCCCTAATTCATAAATAAGGTTAGATAGAACGATCATCAAAATTTCAAGCTAGCAAACAATGTTACGATTTGATGTACAAATTCATGATAATAATTCTAAAGAAAATATATAAGGAAAGAACATATCTTTGATATTACCATAACAATAGTAAAACATAACTAAAAAGGAATGAACTTACTTTATCTAACACTGTCAAATTGATTACACACTACAAATAAAAATAGATATATCATAGTTTAGTTAGCGAAAGGAGCAATGAAAGTAATGTGAAACATCATTGTTCACTTTTTATATTTTGAAATATAAAAAATAAAGAAGCTGCCATAAATATCACATATTGAGTTATATTGTGGTGTTACATAAAGATGAAAGAATCCACGTATTATTCGTATAATAATGAATAATTGCATGACATTTGTTCCACAAAAACTTTCATGTTAAAAAGGACGCTTCATGTGCACTGTGAATATATGCAAATTAAATGGCAAAAGTTAAACTGAAAGATGCAGTAATTAAAGCTAAATAAATAGTGGAGAATGTGAATGTTCTAATTGTTTATATAATGTATTGTAGTTGATCAAATTATACATTTAATTAAATGTTTTTACTTTGTTGTAAAATATATTGAATTAGATTTTGATGGGAATTTTCATTATTTAAATATTTTTATTTTATTGTATAATATAATATAGTGAATTAACTTTTGATGGGCATTTTCGTAATTAAACTTTAGGCTTAAACACTTCACTCTTTTAGTATATTATGATATGATGATTATAATATATATATATATATATATATATATATATATATATAGAGAGAGAGAGAGAGAGAGAGAGAGAAAGAGAAGGAGACATGCTCACCTTGGATGTCAAGTGCTCATCCACGTCTTCGATCCTAAAAGCTTATGAAGATGGCATGAACAATCACCATTGGTAATTGGTACTAGGACATACATAAGGAAACAAGTGCACAGTGTCGCATGAATATCCAAACAAAGGCACTCACGAGGCATATAGGCCAACTAAGTAAGAAAGGTAAAGACATTATGAAAATATAGAATCTAGACACAAATAGAGTTCAAAGCATATATGAAAAAAAGCATATGAGCATACTGAAGTAAATCAAAGTACAATTAAAATAAACCTAACTAGACCCCATAAGCATTGACGGTACACTCATGCAGAAGTTTAACAAAAAGCCGAATAGATCCCCATTAGCCCGACAGCTACACATATTAGTTAAGTTTACTGAGTAAAGAGTAACACGAACCTGAAACCAAGAAATAAAAGTCAGTCTCCCAGCCAAAGTAACCAGAATATCCTATAATTCATTCAACTCCCAGCCCAGCTAACAAGAGTGACAATCAATCTAGGACACCCAGCAAACTAGTCCACCCCTAACCCAACTAGCAAGAGTGACCGAGACCATGTCGACTCCGAAGAGGATATCATATCAAGGTCACCCAGCCAGCCAATCCACTTCAAGGGGCATAAGTCGCCCAGCTAGCAAGAGTGACCCGGGGACGTGTCCACTCAACATGTGGAATGACGTCCACTCATAAGAATCAACAGAAGGCTCCCAACCTAGAACATTTGAATCCCACATCACCGTAAAAGCACAAAACCTCTGGTAATACATTGGAGCCACATAAAATAAGGATAAAAGACAGAAGATCTAATAAAGCTGGGAAATATCCTAGACGAAAGATCATAGTATCAAACTCAAGTCTGGTACTCCAGTCTACATGGACTTAATTCCTCTGAAATGGCATTAGAGAGGAAACAAGGTTACAAGGATTTCAAGTCTAAGGCAACACTAGTCTAATCCTAGACAAAGGCCAAACATGCTCATACAAAAAAAATGACACAACTATACACAAATCCATGGAACACATACAGCCCCTTCCCAACTAGCATGGTACTAAACTCGTGATAATGCCTATCAATCCTAACACATGATAACTAAAAAAGAATAAGAGTAGCTAGGTACCCTCCCCCAATTTACTCTAATCACATTTGTTTACTTATTTTAGCTCAACCTAAATAGAAAGGAAGTCGTACCCTAACTGAAGGCCAACTGGGTGCGCTCTAAATTACAAAGAGAGAGCTTTTCCTTTTCAAATGGCCTCCGAATGTTGCCATGTTATAAAAAATGGGACCACAACGTCAATACAGTCGTTTAGACACCAAAAACATAGAAAAAAACAAACCAAATTTAGAGTCAAATGGGAATTATGGGACCCGCACCATAATTTCCATAATTGATTCCTTTAAAGGGTCCTAAAAAACCCCAAACTTGTGATCCAAAATAGAACACGCTTCGAGGCTAGAAATAATAAACAATAGCAACATGCAAAATTCCAATAATTAAGAGGAAAATACAACTAGGACACCCTACTAGAAAGGGAATTGACCTCAATTGATGAATGTCGGCCCATTTTTATCACGCCACAATGTACACACAATCCCCACGGAGATACCACACTTAGAATCACTAAAATTGGAGCTCGAAGAGGGACAAATGGCCAAAACAAAATTACAAAGTTAGCGGGGTTCACAACCAAGTCTTTATTAAAATATTGGTCAATGAACGTTTAAGCGGTCACTAACATTGCTTAGGAGAAAACCCTCAAATAGGCAGGCCTTGCTTTTGTGTGATGTGGGATGCAAAAGTGGGCCTCACTTCAAAGAACCCTAGCCACAAAAGCGAGGGTTGTTTAAGCAAAGCCAGTGCCGATTAAGTGGCTACTGCCTGACCGACTGGCCTCACATAATTGGAGCCCTAGTTTCATAAGTGATGTTTGCATAAGATAACCCAGGGGCGCTAAAGTGGATGCATAGTACTCAAGCAGCATCCAAAATTTTAATAAAGTCCCCAAGCTCCGCCTAGGATCTCGCAATTTGTTCACAACCCTGTGCACACAAATGAGATATGCAACCCTATCAAATTAGACATTCCAGACTCAATGGAGCATTCAAAACATTCATACGAGGTCGTCTCGATAGAAAGATGGTCTCACATCTAACTTTATTTAAAGCCAAAAACCACATGGGATCTCAGAATTAACCCAAAAGCCTCGAGATCAGAACAAAGGTTTTTCTAGACCAAACTCAACATTCCAGACCTAAATCTACTGATGGAATTCTCATCTGAGCTTGTTTACTCAAATTGTTGACTAAGGTCAAACTTAGGTCATAAGTTGTAAGTTAAATCGCCTAATTACATAGAGTTGCACTAAAACCCTCGAGAGTCATGTCAACCATGCTACTAGCCTAAAATGACAATTTTGGAGCTGATGGAATTTGTTAGACTTATATTCTAAGGTCATGTTCTTGAAATTTTGATAAAAATAAATACTGTTAAAGGTTCAAAAGCTCCAAAACACATAAACTCGCACAAAAATAAAACAGACGACCAGGAGACCAAACTGTCAGTCTCACAAGTCATAAATGACTTGGGGTCACTATATGAATACTCTAAACAATGAATAGAAGGCATAAATGATTATTCAGATATTTTGACTCATTTGAGGCCTTTTAGTTCAACAAATAGTCTCCTCAATGCCTATTAATATCTTTATCAAATGATATCTTGATTTTTGTAGCTATTAAGGCTAAAGGATAATGAAAGGATGAATTTTTGCAAATGAGACAAAATCATTTAAAAGAGTGAAAACTCTTAGTTGAGAATTGCCTAATACACGTTGCGGATCGCCCAAAGCAACTTGACCTCACCTAAAGTGACAATTTTCACCTCTAGAATATTCAAGGCAGGTTGGTGAAGTAAAGTTAAAACAAAGATTCACTGAAATAGTTGGGTGAGATCAAAATTCCATCACAAAAAAGTGACAGAAGGTTGGACCAAACTTAAGGCAAAAATAGGCAAACAAGGTGGTCATCGGTGATTCCCCCAACCTGAAAAGTTGACTCAATCAAGTTCTTCAACTGAGGTTCAAACATTATAATCCTAAAGCCAAGAAAGGGAGACCTGAAGAACAAAACAATAATCCACTGATCAAGTAAGTGAGCCCGATTAATGTCATCGACTAGGTCGCACATGGAATTTCAAACTAATTTTTGAAGAAATTATAAGTAGCCCAAAAGAGATAAAAAATGTATCTTTTTATCTTTTGATGGTTGGGAAAACAAATAATTGAATATTTTTTTAGGAACTTTAACCTTTTTTATATGTTCTTTTTTTTGAGGTTTTGAACAATTTGTAATTGTGCGGGTTCAATTAAAGGTGGGTGTTGATGATTATTGTTGATAATCAACCTTTGGATGGCTGAAAACATAATTGGTATACTTTATTTTCCTTTTACAATGTTTGTCTAAAACCCAAATTCTAGGGGTGTAATTGTGGAGTTAGGTGTTAACTAATACAGTGGGTATTGTGTCTTACTATGTTTTCCGCTTTTTATTCTTGGATTTGAGCTATTTAGCATGGGTTTGGGCTAAGACTGCAAATGTAGCGACCCTAAAAATGAACTCGTGAAACTAGAGCCTCGTGTGTTGGTAATATTGTATAAATTCTTAAAAATGGTATTAGAGGTCAGTTTGGTTGTGTTGGAGGACCCAAACGTTGACCTAAAAGCTGTCAAAAACAACAGCCATCCACGAGCCCCATTGACGGGGCGTGGATTGGCTTCGTGAATTGAGACTTAGTCTCCTCACCAAAGCCTTCCCAACACCCTCTTTAAACCTTTTGACGAGAAGCCAGGACGAGCCATCAATCCATCCACGGTCCGTGGATGGTGGCCGTCAATTGGCACTGTGTTGCTGTCCAAAAATCTGCCTAGCCAAGGGTGGTTTGGTAAATTCCATCCTTGGTCAATTAAATGCATGGACGGTTGTTTTAACTTATTTTAGGTATTTTAAAGGTATTAAAACATTTAAGAGGTGTTTTTGAATTCATTCTTCAAATTAAAAACTCCCAAAGACTTTCTCTCTCTAAAGTTCTCTCAAGTTCAAGGAAGAAGAAGGTGGAGAGCTAGGGTTTCAAATTGAGGGTTCCTTCCACCAAATTTTGTTGATATTTCATCAATTGAGGTATGGTGTCTCTTTATCTAGGACTCATTTTCATCCTAGAGTTAATTTCAAGGATTTTACAATATTTTCAAAAAGTGACTAAAAGCTTGTTTTTGAATTCTATCAAGGGTTCTTGCATGAAAATGATTTGAAACATTTGGGTATGGATTAATTGATGTTTGTTTGTGGTTTTTGAATGAAATACTCCATGAACCCTTGTCTTCTACAAAACCCTAAAATTTGCTATGAAGTTGGTCTATTTCTATAAATTCAAAGTTGATGGAATTATGTGTAAAGTGAATTATATTGATATATCTTATGTTGTATAATATTTATTCATGATTAATTGTTGATAATGGGTGAATTAAGGGTGGTAAACCTTATGGGTGAAGTATTGGTGATTGCTTGGATTTTGGTGATTTTGGCTATGGCTTTGGATTATGGTAACAAAGCTTGAACTCTCTTTATTGAATTGATTGTTGTTGGTAGGTTGAATCCACCTTTGGTGGAAGTGTCATATCTTATTCTTGTGTGGTATTATTGTGAATTGTAGCCATGAAGGCATTGGTGAAGTTGTTGTATAATGTGTGAATATTGTATTATTATGAATTGAGGCCATGAAGGGCATTATATGAGTGTTATTATATTGTTGTATTATTATACACATATGAGGCTATATGTAAAGTCCTATATGAAGCTATATGTAAAGTTTGTGTGAAGCTATAATGTGAAGATGTTCTAATGGTATTAACGTGATATTGTATAAAGTGTTATTATGCTAATGTGAAAGCATGTTTCTCTTGAAATGGTGATATGTGGTGATGATGGACTATGAGGAGTATTTATAAGATGATGTTGTAGCTCATATGATAGACTTGAGTATCTTGTCTTGTGTCATGTAATCTTGATTATATATATGAATGTTTGGTTGGGCTATGACTTAGTAATGGAGCTCTTCCTATAAATGCTAAAAGAGGAATTCTAGGCCAAGACTTGAATTGGTAGACTTAAGCATAGTGCCTTTTTCATGAGTCTAGCTTTCCTAAGTAAATGT
>JAJOOS010013004.1:0-47777 GCA_029582725.1 Solanum chiquidenum
TGAAATACACAAAAGAGAGAAATCTCAAAAAATACTTGGTGAATCTGAAAATAAACTCACAAAAAAATGAACAATAATTTTTAAAAGTTGAAAAATTCGAAATACAAAATATGTGGTGAATATGAAAACACCAAATCTAAAATCCTAAGAGCAAATTTCGAAATTATCAAATATAAATGTATTAAAAATCAAACAAAATAAAAATATGAATGAATTTGTAGATTCTAATAAATCTGAAATTTTAAAACGAAATCACAAAAAAAATTGATGAATATTTAAACAAAATCACATAAAAATAAAAAAATACGACTGGAAATCCGTAATATATAGAATACGGAATATACACCATAGTTGGTGATTTAAACAACAAATCAAAATAGATAATGGAAATTACCTTGCCAATCGAGAAATCTGCTTGAATTAAAAAAGAGATTTCGTTTAACTATAGAGAAAATTTCTTGACTTAAAATATATATTTTGATGAACAACAATTGAGCACCTTGAAAGAGAATCTGGAAACGTGAAAAAAGGGGTAGAAACGTGAAAGGTGGGGGCAGAAACATGAATGGTGATGAAGGAAGGTTAATGGGTAATGATTAATTTTTTTTTCTTTTTAAGGTATAAAATTTGATCCAATATAAAACTGTTTCCATAAAAAAAATTAATTTTAAATACTAAAATCTGAATACATATTATTTTATAAAAATATTGTCATTCTGACATTTTAAATAAATATTTTTAAAGTGTTGTTATTTTGATTAATTATGTTAGATATTATGACTGAATTGCTAATTTTCCCAAAATAATAAGGCAATTCATTGAGTTGGGATTTGAGCCCGAAATCAGAGCCCATTCAGCCTTTCAAAAATAATGAAATGAAGTTGGATTTGAGCCCAAAACAAGAGCCTACTCACCCTTTCAAAGCAAAAAAAACAAAAACAAATGTTGCAAGTGGAAATTGACATACATATGTCACCAGATTTCAGGGTGTTGTTATTATTGTTCCCACGCTTAATTTGTATCTTACTTTAATTTTTATGAAAAGTTTATTTAAAGACTTACTTTTATTTTGAATATATCTAAATTACACAATTTCTATCTTTTTTTAATTCGTTTGTCTAAGGGTTAAGATTGAGTTAGGTGTCATCACATTCTTGAATTTTAGTTCATAAATCCTCAGAAATAAAATAAAAATTCATTATCTCACAAATATCCTTATTCTCATATCACTTATTCACAAGCATCCATTGTTGGTATGGACTCAATTTGATGATTCCTCTTCTTTCTTCACTTTTTCGTATATCTTTTCAGAAGCAACACTAGTACCTAGTACCTACTTCTTCTTTTTAAAAGAATATTGTGCATTTCATAAGTTCTTTAAAAATAAGATGTCGTTTGGAAAAGACTATATATTGGCTAGTTAAAATTTTGTATTTTAGTATCTATATAAAGGTTGTTAAGTATATATGTTGTATTTGATCTTTGAATGCAATAGGCCGTCTCAACCAATTTGGATACAAGTGAAGTCTCGAGAAGATACAATATATGCAGTGGCAGATTCAAAATTTTTATTAGAGTTCGAAAAATAAAATATAAATGTGTGAAAAAAACAATAATACACAATTCCAAGGAAATAGTAATATATAGTTTATGGATACAAAAAGTTAGTTCTTTTTAGCTGAAACTCTATGAAGAGAAGCTAAAAAAGGTAATGTTCACATTGGAATTTGAACCTTAGATGTGAGGGTCAACTTTAAAGGAGTCTATCACTATGCTACAGTTTGCTTCTTGTTCATGAGGAGGTTCAAAATTAATATATTTACATAAATACTTAAATTTACTTTATATATACGGCATATTTTTTTACCGAGGGGTTTGAGTGAACCCCCTGGAAGCCACGTGGGTCCGCCCCTGAATGAAGTAAGAATGCAAACAATGGAAATTTTCAATGAAAAAAATAGGGAAAAAGGTCTGAAATATATCCGAACTTTGACCGAAATTGTTGTTACGATAAAAAACTTTGGAAAGGACCTTTTATCCCCCTGTACTATTTAATAGTGTATTTTAAAGGTATATATGTGCCCACGTGGACATCATAAATATTGCATGATTATAAATAGTAATGTGTCCACGTGGACACATATATACCTTTAAAATACACTTTTAAATAGTACAAGGGGTAAAAGGTCCTCCATAAAGTTTGGTATCGTAACAATAATTTCGGCCAAAGTTAGAGTATTTTTCAGACCCTTTTCCCAAAAAAATATACGGAAAAGGGCCTAAAATACCCTCGAAGTATTGGAAATGGTACAAAACTACCCTCCATCCACCTATTGGCTCCAAAATGCCCTTCTCATCCACCTATTGGCTCCAAAATACCCTTGTCATCCACCTTTGAGTTCAAAATTGACCACTTATTTAACGGTTTTAAATTTAAACTATTTAATTATTTTTTAAAATACTTGGCGCTCAACTATTGGATATAATTTAATTTATTAATATCATTTATAAACCAACCCACTGCCCACCCATTACTAATTAACCCCACCCAATTAATAAACCAATTCTAATATCAAAATTGCCCTAAACACTACTAAAATACGATGAAATTACAGATTTCTGAAAATGACATCCAAAATTATTCGAGTCCGAATTGAAGCTCCAATTAAATTTAGATTGAGCCACTTATTTAGGAGGACACTTTCAATAGGATTCTCTTTCAAACTTGAATTCGAAATTTATGATTAAAGGTAAAGAAGTAGTACACCCCGAATTAATTCATGCACTTTTTTTAATATAATTTTATAAATATTTATTATTTGTTTTAAATATTAAAACTTTAATATATTAAATAAAAAAAATGTTATCTATTAAGTAACATCACATAATTGAGACAAAGGAATAATTAAGATGAACATAGTCAGACTTTTAAATTAAGATGAACATAGTCGGACTTTTAAATTTATCGGTAATTTTTATTTAGATACTTGAATTATAATATATTTTGATTGAGGACTTGAATGTATGATAATGTAATTCTATAGACATTTTCGCCTCAAATTTTTAGAAACACTCATTGGCAGTAGCTTTCCTGTTGTTGCATTAGTAATGGGGCGGGTTTATTAATTGGGTGGGGTTTAATTAGTAATGGGTGGGTAGTGGATTGGTTTATAAATTATATTAATAAGTTAAATTATAACAAATAGTTGAGTGCCATGTATTAAAAAAATATTTAAATAGTTTAAATTTAAAACTGTTAAATAAGTGGTCAATTTTGAACCCAAAGGTGGATGACAAGGGTATTTTGGAGCCAATAGGTGGATGAGAAGGGCATTTTGGAGCCAATAGGTGGATGGAGGGTAGTTTTATACCATTTCTAATACTTCAAGGGTATTTTAGGCCCTTTTCCAAAAAATATAATATAAAGTTAGAATAATCAAACTTGACTCAAAACTTCAAAATTTATATAATGATATTGAAATAGTTGCATTGAATTTGATATTAAAATAGTATTGATTTGTTGCAGTACTTGGAATTAAAAGAATACTTCAAAAAATAAATCTGGTCATTTATAAACACACAACAATATATTTTGCATACTACAAAAGACTTTATTGTTTGGTAGATTTTAGATATTCAATAATGAGTGAATGGAAATAGTAATAAGAGGAATAAAAAAGGTAATGCATGTAAAAATAATAATGTAGGCTCATGATATCGTCAAGACTCAAGATATAAATAAATATAAAATAAGTAGTCACGTAAAAAAGAATATTATAATTAACTAAACACTATTTTGTTTCTTGATTATTATTATTATTATTATATATATATATATATAATAAGAGGCCCTACAAAATTAGAGGTCCAAGCGATTGTTTTAGTCACCTTATGATCGAGATACCTGGAATGCAATATAGATGATGTGCCATTTTGGTCTCAATCACGAGAGTGGGAATATCTTTTTGTTTTTCTTTTCTTTTTCTCTAAGAAAACTCTAATTACTAGCAAGTGGCCACATATAAAAAAAGAAAAAGGCAACATGTACCTTTAGATGTATTTATTGAAGAATATTCAGTAGCATTGACATTTATTCTCAAAGAACACTTTTATGAATTGGTTGTAGTAATATCCCAAGCTTATTCTTCATTTTCCTTTTATTCTTTTCTACAACTTGTTAGTAAAGCATAATCAAATGGGTTGTGGTGCACTGGTGAAAGTGTTTCACCCTTAATCAGAGGTCTCGGGTTCGAGTCTTGGCATGGAGAAAATTTTGTTGGGAGCGTAACCCTCGAATGGACCCTGCAGAGTGCAATCCGGATTTAGTTGGAGCTCCAATGTGGACTCCGAACATTAAGTGGGAAACCAAAAAAAAACCATATTCCATCTCTAATTTCCAGAATAAATGGCCAAATGAAGAAAAACAAATACTTATTAATTTGCAATTTTTATGTTTTTCTTACACTCAATGAAATATTGGAGGCATCAAATAATAAATTATATTTTCCCATAATATTTACTGTTCCTTTCGTTTTATATTATTTGACTATTTTATCGTACATCTTTTAAGAAATTATAAATAAAAAAAGTATTTTTACTAATTTAATCTTTATCCTTTTTAATACACTCTATTTATGAGTTTTATCCATCAATATCAAAATTAGCAATGAGAACTTTTTTTTTGGAACTTTACAATATTTATGTTTTCAAAAATAATTAATTTTAAGGGTAAAATTGGAAAACAAAGTAATTATATCTTAATTTTGTAAAAGTGAAATAATTTTAGTAATGTGGTAAGATAATATAAAATGGAGAGAGTGCTATTTCTTTTTATCTTATACAATATTCCTTCTTCTTTAATTAGATTTTTATATCGATACACAATTTCAACCTTTTATTTTGTATCATCATTTTATAATATAAAAATACAATGACTTTTTCACAAATTTAAAACTCGTGCTCATTAAAATACTTCTACATGAAATGTAACAAATGGAGTATACTTTTCTTTTACGGAGTCAAACAAAGTGAGTTAGGAATAACATTTTAGAATAAATTCTTTTGTTCTCATGCAAGGAAAATTATAATTTATAATAATTTTTATATAGCTTTTGAATATCTAATTTTAAGAGTTAGTTGATTCAATTAGTTCGATTACTTTCTGCTTAAATTCAAAAAATTTTTTTATTGATTTTTAAAATTCAAATTCAACATCAAACCAAACAAAAGATGACAGATTTCTTCTTCGTTTTGACTCTTGTTGATTTGGTTTGATTTTTTGTGAACACCCCTAATTGTATGTAGATATTAGGGGCGTATAAAATCGAACCAAAAATTGAATCAAAATGTAAATTGAAAAAAAACGCGACTAATGGCTTGGTTTGACTTGGTTTGATATTGAAAAAGAAAATCCTACTATACTTGAATTGGTTTGGTTTTAACTAATACAAGTCAACTCGAGACCAAATCATCCCGACTTTATATATATAAATTTTAAAATTTATTTTATACAGAAAAGTATTTACTTTGATGTAATTTCTAAATATTACTTATACATTTTCATAATTTTTATCTCTAAACATATTTTTTCAAGTTTTTTGAGATTTAGAATTTTGAATGGTCCAATAAAGTTCATAGTCCATAGATATTATTGGGAAACTTACATAAATATACAACATTACAAAAATATTTACCATTTATAGAAATAACATTTTTTTCTCATTTGATCACTTTTGTTACATTTATAATATAATTTTAATACATATTACAAAGAACAATTTATTATTCACATATAATACAAGTTTTATTGATGAATAATACATTTATCACATATTTTAATACACTTATAATACAATGTGTCAATTTCTTACCAAACAAGCATAATATATTTTTAAAAACAATTATAATACATATATACATGCATAATTCACTTTTAATACATATTGCAGATTTAACATAGTATTGTTAAAAAATGGTAATAAATAAAAAGTATTGCTAAAATCAGTAATTATTTATTAAAAGGTATCATTCAAGTATTTTTTCCTTATTAGTAACTCTAATAAAGCTCAATTCAAAATCAAGTCAATACTAATTCTAACAAAATAAATTAATTCAACACTAGAATGACAATAATGTTGAATATTTGTTCTTTAGTTTTACATTGATTTAGACATTTAAAATATATAACCTAATTTTTTTTAATGTTTAATCATGTAATTAATACTTATTAGACTTATTTTAGCATGATTTAGTATTTTTAAATTCTGATCATTTTAATTATGACTTATCAAATATTCATTTTATACGATTTCATTATTATATTTTATTGAATATTTTACTGTCATCATCACTCATCTCATATTTTGTGTTATTTTCTTAAAAACACCTTCGATAGTAGTATTTTGGTTGAACTAAAGAAATATTTGGAGCACAAGTTAATTTTATGTTTGTATGAATACTTACTGGAAAAATCCAAAACCCCCCCCCCCAAAAAAAATTGAGGTTTATTAGTTTGGTTTGATTTAAAAATTTAAAAATTTAAAAATTCGACACAAATGGTAATTTGATTTGGTATTTGAAAAATCTGAACCAACCAGAAAAAATTCAAGGTTGAAAAATCTGAACAAACCCGAGTTTTATTAGTTTGATTTGGTTTATAAATTTAAAAATTTGACACAAATGATTTGATATTTGAAAAATCAGAACCAACTCAATCATGTACACCCCTAATAGACATATGTTTCATGGCAGAAGTTGAAACTTGCTGAGAAATTAAAAAAAATAACAATAGGAAGAGTTGGACGCTGTGTAGACATAAAAAAATTGTAGGATTCTATAAAATGAGTCTAATCTTTGTTAGGATTCTTAGAGGCTATTTTAACTTTAAATTTTAGTTCACGCTTATATAAAGGATACATACTTTCTTGAAGAGGGATCTCGAAATTGCAATGAATTCTTGAGATATTTACAAAGAGATCAAGACATTAAATATTGTCTTTTTCAACGTAAAATATTGTATACATCGCAAGTATGTCCAAATCATTCTTTATTCGAGAAATATGCTTCTAACAACCCTCGAAAAATAAATAAAAATTAGAGAGAAATATCAAAGGAGAGACATAATTATACTCACAATTGTTCATCAATAAAATCTCTATTTCTTCATATATTATTTGTGATTGCGGGTTATATTTTATCACTTTAAAATTTATTACAAACAAATTGGCACGTGTGGTGGATCATATCTACCCTTCATTACTTTTCTCATAAAGAATATCTGTAGATCTAGAGCCACAAAACTGCAAAGATGGAAGATCATTTTTTATGGGTACTCCAAGTCTCATCTTTGAGTTTTATGAATTCTACACTTTGACAAGCCTTAAAGTATGGGGCATTTGTAGACCTCACTAACATACTACCTTGAATAGACATTACGAAGTTCCATAAACTTTTGAAATATTTATAAAGAGATCGAAGATATAATATAATGTCTACCCTACCCCAAACCCTAGCTCATGCCTATGTATGAGTAACATATTCCCTTGAAGAGGCATCTCGAAATCTCTTAAACCCTTGGGATAATAAAAAGGAGATCAAGACATCAAATGTTGTCTTTGTCAAAGCTGTCACCCGATGTTTTTAGCGATCAAATACATCACAAGAAAATCCAATTGTCTTATTTTTGAGAACTACACAACAAATAACCCTCAAATCATGAAGAAAAATATGAGAGAAGCATTAAGGAGAGAACAAAATTATGCCCACAAATATACATTAATTAAATCTTTATTTCATCATACATTATTTGTGACCGCAGTTTATTTTTATTACTTTAAAATTATTGCAGAAAAATTGACACTTCTAGTGGGACCAAGTCTGCCATATGGGGCATTTATAGACATAAAAAATTTATGGGACTCTACAAGACGATTTCAATCTCTGTTAGAGTTTTTAGAGGATACTCTACCCGAAATTCTAATTCATGATGCCTACATAAAGAGTAGCATATTTCCTTGAAGAGACATCTTGAAATTCCAATAAAATCTTTGAATATCATTAATAGGAGCATTTCAACAATCTGGAACGTTAGGTGAGACCAAATTTGTTCTTCATCTCTTCTCTCACAAATCACATTTGTAAATGCAACAAATTTGGAGTCACAATACCGCAAAAATGGAAAGTCCATTTTATGGGTACTTCAAGCTTTGAGTTTCATCAAGTCTACTCTCCCATAAGTCTAAAAGTAAGGGACATTCGTAGACATCAAAATTTTATGAAATTCTACAAGATGAACCTACTCTCTGTTAAGTTCTTGGTGCTACTCTACCTTAAATCCCAGCTCACGCTTATATAGAAGTAACATATTTCCTTGAAGCAACATCTCAAACTCCCAATAAACTCTTGTAGTATTCATAAATAGATCAAGACATATTAAATCTATCTTAAAGAAAAAATATTGTCTGACATTCTTAACTATCAAATATATTATAAGAAGGTCCAAGTCATCATATATTTGAAAAATATGCTACATACTAACAATTCTTAAATCACGAAAAATATAATGTCCGGAAAGTAAAATCAAGGAGACAATAAAATTATACTCACAAATATTCAATAATAAAATCAATATTTCGTTTTTTTTTTTGTAAATGTAGTTTTATTCTTCTTGTACTTTAAAACTTCTTGCAAAGAAATAAAGTTTTTTATTTTATTTATAATAGTTTTTGAGGGAGGATCAAAACTTACATTTTTTTAGTTTAGAAACATGGGTTGGATTCCCACCACCCCTTCTCTCATCCCTTTGTAATGGGAAACAATATGTCGATTGAAGCATCAGATACCTACAAAGACATCAACTTCAAAGAGAACAATCCTACTAGGATGAGCTTCACATTTTGCCAAAATTTTGTGTTTGCCAATAAATGAAGAAAAGAATCTTACATAAAGGAGTAGCAAAAAGTGCACTAAACAAATCAAAGGCCTTAGAGAAAAGGAATACTTGTATGGTTGGAGATGAGGTGGTTAGATCACATAGACACTAGTGTTTGGTAAGAAGAACATTTTTGTTTTCGAAAATATTTTCTAATTTTTCTATATTTGATTGGTAAAAAATATTTTTAAAAACATATTTTTTAAGAAAACAAACTCTTTAAAAATACGGAAAATGACTTGCCTAATGAAAATAGAAAAAACAAGTATGGTAAGTAACAATCTGAGTTCATTGTTTCCTCTCAACTCATCCAATTTTACTCACGTAGTATTTTGCTAGATTACATATAAATGATTTTGGGATAATAATTTTTTGCTTACTTATCAAATACTAGAAAATATGTGAATTTCTTACTGATTTTTTAATAAAATATTTTTTAAAATATCATTTTTCATGAAAAACATTTTCCTTCCTATCAAACTCACATGAGAGGAGGGCATAATTTTATTATTTTCTACATTTCTTGTGTGTTAGGGGGTAAGTGGCTCAAGATTTTTACAAAATGAAGAGAAAATCCAAAATAGTTAAAGAACTCGTATCACACATGTATTTTTGGCCATTCAATTCTCTCTATCTTCGTAGTTCAAAACTTTGATAATATTTAATAATCCCCTTTCCCCCATTTAAAACTCTTTCCGATTTTAGAGGTTTTTAGAAATAGAAGGGAATATTAGAAATAAGGGAAACATAAGACGTGTATTTCAGTAATTTTTCCTTTATTTACCCCTTTTTCCTATGTGTTAACTATTTGTATTTAAATTTTATTTAAGGTTTAAAAGTAGTTAAACTTTGAATAATAGTGAAATGCTAACTTTAATTTAATTAGCAATCAAAAAAGTAAATATTTGTAAATTTAATTCGGATAAATTTCAATCGATTTATGCTATAATTTTTAAGTTAAAATTAATTTGAAAGATAAAAGAAGAAGAACCATGAAAACTATTAATATCAACTATAAAAATCACATTTATTAATAGGGAAAATTACGCAGATAAAAAAACATATACTAGTTAATTAGCTAACATATCTAAAGTTTGAATTATTTACGGCTCACAACTTAATTTAGCTGTAATTACGTTGCTTATACATATACAAATATAAATTATACACATATATATACAATTATATGACATATATACAAATACAATCGTCCTCTCTCCACTCTCTGCCCAATCTCGCTCGCCTATCTCCTCCCTCTCCCAATATCACTCGTCTCTCTCCTCCCTCTCCCAATCTCGCTCTCCAGATACACAAATACATATGTATACTGGCTACATATATACCATTATGTGACAGATATACATATACATATACAGTTTGCCTCTCTCCACTCTCTGCCCTCTTGCGCTAGCCTCTCTGCTCCCTCTTGCGCTAGCCTCTTTGCTACCTCTCCCAATCTCGCTTGCCTCTCTCAATCTTGCTCGCCAGATATACAAATACATATGTATACCAATTACATATATACAATTACTTGACAGATATACATGTACTACATATAAATATATACAATTCGCCTCTCTCCACTCTTTGTCCCCTCTTGCTCGCCTCTCTCCTCCCTCTCCCAATCTCGCTCGCCTCTCTCATCTTTCTAACATGTAGCTACGAATCATAATTAGCAAACTATAGCTATGAAGCATAATTAAGTTATTTTTGAATGATTATATGTGGAAATTCCCCTAATTAATATCATACTAATAATAATTTAGGCAAGTAGAACACTGGAAGAAAAATATTTTGAATAATAATAAAAAATTAATTAAAAGAAGAATTGTATGTATTTACCATATTTATGCATACTTCTTCACATTGCCTTCCCTCCAAATATGTCTCAATTCACACCTCCAATCCCTTCTCATCGGTTGCTTGACTCAATAATGGCCCTTCAAAGTCATTGACTCCATATTTAGGGAACGGTTGAACTCCTTTTTTCTTTTTCAAGCTGTCGACAGTCATGTTCTTATATTCTTTATGATTTACTATTAGATATTATTTTCTTATCTTTTTATTGTGATTGTTACATTGACCTGTGGCTCTAGAGTATGAAAGTCGGTATATTGTTTGAAGAAATGGACAATAACAATTAGATGTATCATACAAAATGTAACTATATCATACAAAATGTTACCATGTAATAAGAACGATTCAAAAGAATGAAAATATAAATCTCTTGTTAGTGTGAACATTTTAATATTAGTTTTCTATTATTAAAATTGTCTCCTACGTTAATTAGGCTTAGTTGCCTATTCTTCTTGGTGGTCATAATAAAACATCTAAATATTTTAATTTCTATGTAAAGTAAAATTTATTTAATGTAAGATTGAGAGGTGCTTGACATACTCTTCAAATTTCTTAAGTTTTTTTAGTCAATATCAGGTGGTAGTTTATTATATTGTTTGTTGGCATGAGTAGCTATTACTGGTTGTAGGTGTTCATCCAGTAACATATCAAAATGATGTAGATGGTGTGGTAGCAAAAATAGTTTTAATGATCCTCCAAGTTATTTTCTCAGTTTTCTAAAAAAAAATCAGTGTTTAGAGCTTTTATGTAGTGATTCAAAGTCATTTATGACTTATTGAAACTGATAGTTTGATTGTCGGGTCGTTCGTTTGAGGTTTGTGCAAGTTTCCGTGTTTTAAAACTTCTGGAATTTGAAAGGTCGATTTCAATCAAAACTCCAGGAAGAAGTCCTCAGAATGACATTCTGACGATTTCGTTAGCTTTGAAACATCATGTTTGGTCTAGAATGATCTTCCGTGCGGATCCCGAGACTTCCGGGCTCATTCCAAGCTGTAAGGATAATGTTACGTAGGAGTTTAAGTGAAAGTCTATTTGTATATATTTGCTGATTGTTAGGAATCAACTTAAAAGAAGTCGTGCACTTTTTTTTAGATTAGGAGTCCTTAACTATGACAACCTTGGAGTCCTACTCTCCAAGAAACTCATGTATATGTATATATATTAATTATCCAGATAATGAATAGAGTAGAGATTGAAACGCATCTTTTACATGGTATCAGAAGTTATTATAGGTTAAACCAACCCATTTTTTTCACACAAAGAAAACCGAGATAAACCAACAATTTCTCGATGGGTGAAACCAATAGCTCTTCCCTGATACCTAGACTATCTACCATCTCGCTTGCTCCAAACCTTGCACATCAATTGTCTGTTAAACTCACATCTTCAAACTTTTTGTTGTGGAAGACACAGTTTATGCCTATGATATATGTATGTGGTTTGAATCATCATATTGATGGTATTATACAAACGCCAGCACAATTTATGGACGATACCAATACCAAACCCAATCCGGCGTATACGATTTGGTTACGTCAAGACCAACTTGTTCAAAGCTGGATAGTTTCTTTTGTATTAGAAAGTATCCTACCTCAGTTGGTCGGAGCGGCGACTGCTCGTGCAGCTTGGGACAAACTTGTTGTTGCGTATGCTTCAGGATCAAGGCCATACATTCGTGAACTCAAAACGCAATTGCACACTTTGTGTCATGACAATGCCAGTATTGAGTCGTATGTACAAAAGGCGAAGGGAATATCAAATAAGTTGGCTGCACTGCAACATCCAGTTTCTAATGATGATCTAGTAGAATTTGTTCTTGCTGGACTAGGACCTTCTGTAACATTTTGCAAATTGAAATAACTAGGAGGAAACTTAAATTTGGAAATAATCATTTTTTGGGAAGAATTAAACTCTGGAAATTTAGTTTAAGTTAGCAAAAGTGAGTTTTTGATCAACTTCAAACGACCATAACTCCTAGATCATGATGATTTAGGTGTAGTTCCAGATATGGTTGGAAATATCTTGGAATGATCTTTCCAATGCCGCCAAGTTTGGGCAATTCCGAGTTCAAATGAGTGAGTTATGCCCTTTGAAAGTTGGGCTATTGGAATAAGGAAAGTTCAATCCGAATTTTTAAGGGGTAGTTTGGTCTTTTCCTTACCCAACTTAATTAATTCATTTTTTGGTAATAATTTTAGGGGCAAAAACTGACTGGGTTCAGTTTACGCTTTTGAGAAATAGCTTTAGGGCTTTTGGAGAAAGAACGCACGAGAAAGGCGAAGAGAAAAAGCAAGATTCGCCAAGAACGATCGATTTTGGTTGTGAATTCTCCAAAGAATTGATCCTACAAGGTATGTGAGTCACTCATAGCGTTGGGTCCATTCACCCACGCGTCAAGCATGTTTAATTCAGTGAAATTCATTCTAGAAGAGTTGGAAAAATTGATATTCTTGACAAATATTCTTGAATTCGAATGTTGATAGCGAATTAGGACGAATTGAGAAGTTTATGAAATCCTTATATTGAGTTTAGGGTTGCTTTGAGTTAGTTTCTTGAGTATACATGCTGGGCATCTTGAGTATACGTGGACTCCACTATTTTAAAATTAAATTTTGCGAGCATTTATTTAGGAGCATCTCCGCGTTGTGGACTTGTTCCAAGACGGTAATTTCGTAACTTTCCTCAAGTTTAGCTATTTGAAATCATTCCTAAACATCAAGAGACCTTTCCTATCACAAATCATAATCCTTGAATCCATAATTCAATTCAAGGAAAGTTAAGAGTCAATGCAAGTGAAGTTAAGAGTCAAGTCAAGTGAAGTCATCAAAGTTTTCAAGGGTCTTTTACAAATGTTTTAACTTTGTTTTAAGACTTAAATTTCAAGTTAAGTAAAAAGTAAAGAGTTGCGTTCATTTCTCAAAAAGCTATTAGGGAACTAAGTCTTCCTAAAGAGTTTATAAATGTTTTTCACATTTGAGTAAGAAAAGGGAATATCGATTCCAAGAGAGCTTTTAAGCTAAGTTTTGAGTAATTATCTCAAACCAGAGAAGAAGTTGTTTTAAAAACGTATGAGCTAAGCATATTTTGGGAGTAGTATTGAGCACCGATATGGGGACGCGAGTTCATATTAACTCAAGCTCCCATAAATCATGTAGCCATCATGGGCAGAAAAAGGATCATACTTTTTAGATGATTCCTTAGTGTTTTTTTAGCATAGACTAGTGGATCCACTTAGTAGTTCAGGTTCTATACCGATGGCAAGGTATAGGACGGTCCTTGGCAACGTGAGGTAAAACGTTGTACCATCACTTAGGCTCATAGTGATGGTTGTCAGTTACAGAAACTCCCACAGAAGTTATTGTATTTTTATATACATCAGTTATTGTATTTTACATGTATCTCAGAATTATGTTGTATCCTTGTGTATACACAGAGTTGACATCATGTTTTTAAATAGCTTTTCTTTATATTGCACTTGTTTTAAACTGCTTTATATTGAAATGAGTTCAGTTAAGAATTCATGAGTTGAGAAGAGCCAAGGTAAGTGTTTCCTTCATAATCTCTTTCGAGCCTATGTTTGTTAGCATTCCAACTCGCATACTCGTACATTTAATGTACTGATGCCAGTTGGCCTGCATCATCTTATGATGCAGACGCAGGTAACCAGGATCAGCATCCAGCGCCTTGTTGATCCATCTTGAGCATTCAGAGTCTGTTGGTGAACCTTCTTGCATTCCGTAGGACTCTTTTATTCGCTTTCTAGTTTAGTTCATTGGGATGTTGTGGGGTTTGTCCCAACATCCATCTCAGTTGTTTTAGAGGCTTCATAGACAGTTAGTAGTCAGATGTCTTTATATTATTATTTCATATGTTGAGACTTGAGTTGCCATTTTGGCCAAGTTGAATGTTGACTATTAAACATTCTGAGTCATTTCACTGAAGTTACTTGAGTAAGTTCTTTTGACCATGGTAATCATGCTTAGAGTCTTCCGCTGAGTTAAGTTAGCCAGGCCAAGGGTTCGTTTGGGACAAGCAATGGTCTTCGAGTGCCAGTCCCGTCCAGGGTGTAGGCTCAGGGCGTGATACCTTCATATCATCCTTTTACCAGATCACTTGAATCATGTCAAGAGGAAATTAATTTTGATGCATTGTATGGATTGTTGTTGAATGAAGAACGACAACTAAAAAGGGATGAAGCCCTTACTGTCATTGCACCTACAACACAATATACTCAGAGTTCCTTTTCTACCACCCGTGGACGTGGTAGAGGCCGAGGTCGTGGGCGCTTCTCAAATCAAGATTTCCAATCGTCTCAAAATCGTGAGTCTCATAACTCGATTCACACCAATTTTGCGCCACCTCAAGCTTCAGATATGTCTAGAATTATTTATCATAACTGTGAAGGTAAAGGTCATATTGCACGTGTGTGTCCATCTCCTAGGATTAACAACGGCAATAAAGTGTCTAGACAACCTATTTCCAATTTAGCAAGAACTCCTTCTCCACAAAATTGGTTAATGGATAGTGGCACCACAAATCATCTTACAGCTGATATTGGTAACTTGGGTATTCATTCTGAATACCAAGGTCCTGAGGAAATTACTATAGGTAATGGTTCCAAACTTCCTATTTCTCACATCAGTAAAAGTTCAGTTGTTATATCTGACAAAAAATTCAATCTTGATGACATCCTACATGTTCCAACCGCTACTCAAAATTTATTGTCTAATAGTTCTTTTGCTAAATCTAACCAAGTTTCAATTGAATTTTTTTCTTCTCATTTTTTGATTAATGACTTGGTGACGAGGGACATACTGCACACAGGCCCAAGTGAAGAAGGATTGTATTCACTTTCTGTGATGAAGTCATCTGCACCTGCTTCCTATGTTGCTTCCTTGGGAGTTTGGCATGCTCATTTGGCTCATACATCCTTTCCTACTGTTTGTCAAACTTTGTCGTATAGCGTCATTGTCCCTTCTTTGAAATCTTCCAGTTTATGTTCTACATGTGCTGTTAGTAAAAGTCATAAAGTTCCTTTTCATGAGTCCAATTTTCAAGGCTCCGGGCCTTTAGATTTAGTTTGTTCAGATGTTTGGGGTCCTGCTCCAATTGCTTCCAATGAAGGACATCGATATTATGTGATTTTTGTTGATCACTTTAGCAAGTATACATGGATTTATTTCCTTCGTTTTAAATATGAAGTCCTTTCAATTCATTTTGTTCATGACAAGGTTCGTGCAAAGACCTTATCAGTCAGATATGTGTGCTGATATGTGAGCACACATGATCAAGTCGACGATGCTCTTACAAGCCTTTGTCCAAGGTTCGTTTTCTGGATTTGAGGAGCAAGTTGTCAGTTGTTCCACTCCCTGTGCAACTTGAGGGAGAGTGTAAGGATAATGTCACGTAGGAGTTCAAGTGAAAGTCTATTTGTATATATTTGTTGATTATTAGGAATCAACTTAAAAGAAGTCGTGCAATGTTTTTAGATTAGAAGTCCTTAACTATGACAACATTGTAGTCCTACTCTCCAAGAAACTCATGTAGATGTATATATATTAATTAGATAATGAATAGAACAGAGATTGAGACACATCTTTTACACAAGCTCCCTTGTGAAATTTGGCTTAAAACGTACCTTGGGCATAGAACCTACTTTTGTCGAGACGACCTCGGTTGGAAGTTTTGACACCTCCGTTAAGTTCAAAATGCCAAATTCGTTGAGGTAACATATTTCATTTGTGCACAGGGAGTTCCGAACGAATCCCAAGCACTAGGAACAGATCCACTTGGGGACTTCCGGAAGCTTGAGCACTCATTAACCTTGTAACGAATTATGTATAATTATATAGAAATTAAGAGGAACAATATGTAATTAAACAACGAGCAACCACATGATAAGTAGTTTCATAAGTGTAGTGTTTGTCTGCGAGTGCTTACTATCAATAGTGAGCTTTGCGCTTGCGCCCGTCTGGGTTTGATTCCCAACACGTTTTTAAAATTTTAAAAACCAACTATTCTCACCTTTTTATTTATTATTTTTGTGTTTGGGTTCGATTCCCAATCAACATATTTTTTTTAATTTTAAAAACTAATTCGTCTCTCCTCATTTATTACTCCCTCTGTCCCATATCAGATGAGCATTTTACTTAAAATATTTGTCCCATATTACTTGATCACTTGTTAAAAGGATAAAATTAATTATTGTTTTTCTATTTTACCAAAGCTTAAACAAATATTGAAGATCTAATGTTTCTTTTTTCTAGAGACTACTAATTAATAGGAACAAAGGGCAAAATAATAAAATTGATCAATTTATTAATGTTTTCTTAATTACCATGTAAAATAGAAAATGTCCATCTAATATGGGACAAAGGGATATTCTATTCACTTAGATTTTCTTTTATTTTTTTCTCCTTACTCCCTAGGTTGATTGTATTTTTTCTCTTTCACTTGCCGTGTTTTGCTATTTTCTCTAAAATAGAGTTTATACAAAAATAAACGTTCCTTTATTTAAAATAGTACTTATTGTAGTTTTTCTTATGGGTTGTTTTTGCTATCATGTTCAAATATAATTTGTTTTTTTTTAATAATAAGTGTTAAATTTATGCACTTGCATTTTTTTTGATTGGTAGCTAAGAGAGGCAGGAGCTAGGTAAACGGCAAAAAAAATTCGTGTGTATATATATATATGTCTTTGACTTCTTCTTCTATTTACATTTTATATTTTGAATTCCCATAGAGAATTTTGTTGTCACTACTGTAGCTAAGAGAGCACTCATGACCTTAAAATCCTATATTTGTCACTACCGAGCACCCCATCAAGGATTTTAAGTTGGGGAAAAAACAGCGATCTCATAAAATGGTGCATCCCCAGGTTCTTCTTTGTGTTTGCGCACCTTGAACCGCGATCACGGTAGCCAATAGGATTGGTGTATCGACACAAGGTAGCCCTTAGGCGTAACATGGTGTATAGGACCCCGTGAGGCCTCATACAAGCCACTTAACATTCATCATACAAGAAAATAGAATATAGGAGATAAAGAAAAAACATTTCAAGTTTAAGAGTTTTATAAAAGTAAAGCGGAAGTCTATAAAGTCTCATCTGCCATCTAATACATCAAGAGTGACCGGGACGTAACCCTGACGTCACGTACAAAGTCTGAAAATAAGAAATGACTGAAAGCTATAAAATTCTGGTTCTTGAAGCATGAGGACTCACCAAACTCGGAATCTCTCCAACAACCTCTAGCCACGAAACTGAGAACCCTGAATGTCAGACCTTACATTTGGAGAAATGTAGGCTAGAGTATATGTTAGTACAATAAAGTACCAAGTATGATAGCCATGCATAAAATCACATAAAATAGTTGTAATATGCAAGGACCAATTTAGAAACACGTGCTAAAAAGTCCAAAACTGTTACGACCCAGGGGTACACCCTAGATGTAACATGGCACATAGAACCCCGAAGGACTCAATGTAAGTCACTTAGCATATCATAACAAAAGATAATAGAAAAGTGC
Organism: Solanum chiquidenum; assembly: GCA_029582725.1. NCBI lineage: Eukaryota > Viridiplantae > Streptophyta > Magnoliopsida > Solanales > Solanaceae > Solanum > Solanum chiquidenum. The sequence continues at coordinate 18,313 of JAJOOS010013004.1, forward strand.
AAAAAATTTAAAACTTTTTCCATACAATCGAAGTCTTTATAAAAGCAAAGCGGAAGTCTTTAACATTGTCTCAAACCATTAAAAAACTTTGAATAACTCTTGGGACACAACCCATACAATAGTTCTAACATGAAAATAAAATACATAAAGGAAAGGTGGGCAAATCCTCGATGCTATGAGGACTCACCAAGTCTTCAACTCCTTGCTTCTACTAAGAAGCTAGCCATAAGAATGGAACTCAAGATCGCTGGACCCTACATTTGATAAGAATGTAGGCAAGAGTATGTGTTAGTACAAAATGTACTAAAATGATAGCTAACATAACATCATAAGAGCATAACATAAGTGTTAGTCAACATAATACATAATCATGATCTCCAACATAGACATAATATAAGCATTAGTCAACATAAGGCATAATCCATAAACATAGGAGATACATCATATTCATAAGCATAGCCATTACTTAGATCTTCATAACATAAAAGAATTATTTCTCAAGTAACCTCAAGTCATACTTGTGCAATGTATGGATAAGACCCCATAATATCACCCATACTAAGTATCACTTTTAGGTCATCATAATCATACTTACCATCTTTGGATATCATCCTTAGCCTATTTCTCATAGACAAGGGAACATTCATCTTTACTCAAATATATCAAGGAAGACAACTACAACAACAATCCAAGATAAGCATACAACATATAAGAGAAACACTTCATAAGTCACCTCAAGGCAAGCTTGTGCAATGCATGGATAAGACCTCATAATCCCACCCATGCTAAGCAAGTCACTTTAGGCCCTCATTCATATTCATCACTTTTGATGCAAGCCAACATCATCTTTAAAGATTCTTAACACTACGAGATATTCTTTAAGCATATCTTAGTTAATCATTTATCTTATTACCCTTGAACACTAGGAGATACTTCATTAAGCATATATTTAGTTCATTATATTTGAACACTTGGAGATGTTTTCTCAAGCATGTCTTAGTTCATTATTTTTGAACACTTGGAGATGTTTTCTCAAGCATGTCTTAGTTCATTATTAATCTCGAACTCTATGATATGCTTCTTCAAGCATGTCTTAGTTCATTAGGTTTGAACTTTAGGATATGCTTATTCAAGCATGTCTTAGTTCATAATTAATCTTGTTCTAGTTGGGATATATCCTTAACCGACATGAAATCGTGTGAGCTATCACATGATCCCTTTCGATGTTACCCACACCGTCAAGGGTTGGTCTAATTGCCTAAGGTAGAACCGGTTTGTTAGCTTAGTTGGATCCACTAGCTAACTTTCCTATGGGACACATAGTTATGGGATACAAATATTTCTACTAGGAAACCCGAACTCCACTTGGTGAGGGAATCCATCTCATGAGACATACAGTGGGACACCCGGACTCTACTTGGTGAGAGTTTCCATGTTGGAAGCCGAACTCAACTAGGTAAAAGCTTTCATCTCATTTCAATATTCACTCGGTGCTAGGCATAAATCCCACAAGATAGCTTATTAAGTCTTTACTTTAACTCATATCTCATGGAGAGATGTCCTTGACATTCAACCCATGTTAATTCATTAGAATAACTCTTTAGACCATGCATGAGCAACTATCACCATCCATGATCACTTTTACTCTTAGATTCAATTAGGTGAGAAAATCCTTTCAACCTTAGAACCTTTATTATGTGAGAAAACCTTTCACATTAAGTTCATTATGAGTCCATGACAATAACCTTTCAATCAGCCCATAACAGCAACCTACTTATTAACACTTCACTCTCAAAGTGTACTCATAGCATTTACATATATTCCATAAGAACATGCATAATCTCATACACTTATAATCTAGGTCATGTGGGTAAAGTCCTTCCACAATAATACCATATTCAAATCAACATGCATCTTAGCTTTACTCTCAAAGCCTTAACATACAAAGTTCATCTTACAAGCCTTACTCTAAAAGCCCTAGTAGTCATAAGTCATCATTAATGCTTTGCCCTCAAAGTATTAAATCTCATAAAAATCATACATTCCTATTTCTTAAGACAAGTCTTCTCATAATTCCTTATACATGATTTACTCTCAAGAAATTCTAGTCATAATTCATCATATAGCCCCAATCTCAATCAATACTAGTCATAGATCATCATGTATACTTTAAATTCATTCAATTCATATCTATAAGACCTAATCTCAACCATTCTAAAATACCTATCATCAATCTTAGAAGATTATCTCTAAATCCTTAATTTCCCTTTTCAAGGCATAAAACCCACTTACTTTAATTTCATCAATTAGACTAGGGTTAGACATGGAAAACATGTAATTTTATCATAATAACATGATTCACTACTAAATCAATCATAAACAATCAATATCCACTCAACTGGATCAACATACCACAATACCCACAATATAGGAAGAAACCCTAACTAGAATTGGGGTTCATCTTCACAATTGGGGGAATTCTAAGAGGCTCCATAGATGGAAGAATTCATGGATGAATAAGCTATCATACCTTGGATACAAATCTCTCACAAAGCTTGGAAGATTGGAGACTTGACCTAGCTTTAACCCTTCTTCTTCTTTCTAGAGAGAGGATTTCTCAGAGAGAATTGGGTTTCTTTTGGTTTTTTGAAATAATGATTTGAAATCACTAAATTAAGGGTATAAAGTCTTTATATAGGTGGTATAATTAAGGTTAAAATGACACCACTTAACCCCTAATTAATTCCGGAAAGTTCCATAATGCCCCCACTTAACCGTCTAAAACACGGTCACTGCCTCACCCACGAGACCACGCCCACGGGCTGTGAGTGGACCCACGGGGAGTGCTGGTCTTCCGTGGGTGGTGGTCTTAAATTCATATTTTGTGACCCTGACCCACGACCCCTCACCCATGGGGCGTGGGTCCCTTTCGTGAGTGGACTGTTTTGGGGTAGATTTTTGGTCCTCCTCAAGGACCCTTGGTTGGTCATTGGGGAGTTGTACCTTTACGTCCTAACCTTCAACCCTTCATTTTAAGTATGGGAATCTAAATTTACGACTCTAATCCTAACGTCACGCTCTAGTTTAGCCTACTAATTTCCGGGGTGTTACAAAAACGTAGTTCATGAATAAGGTCGATGCAAGTAAGGTCATCCTTATGTTCCATATTTGATACTTATTTAAGTAACCATAAATCATCATAACTTGTGGGAAGTAGCCTTAACCGACATGTAAGACCATGTGAGCTAATAACATGGAATTCGATGTCTCCCACACAGAAAAAAGGTGCCCTACTTGCCAAGGTAAGACCATGAACTTTTAGCTTACGTGGATCCACTAGCTATTGTCTAACTAGACATCCTATGTTGGCACATAGTTTATGGGACATGGGTAATTGTCACTTGTCCACTCGGTGCTAATCATAACTTCCACGAAATGTTTATTAGACTCATCTTAACTTAACTTTCAGAAGACATGGGTAATCGCCTCTTGTCTTATCATCCTAGGGCGTGGGTAATCGCCACTTGTCCACTCGGTGCTAATCATAACTTCCACAGAACACTCATCTTAACTTAACTTTCATAAGACATGGGTAATCACCTCTTGTCTTATCATCCTAGGGCATGGGTAATCGCCTCTTGCCTAGTCTTTGGAGGACATGGGTAATCGCCACTTGCCTCAATATTAGATTAGCTCCTTATCATTGGTTCATTTTAGGTAAGAAAGCCTTTCAACCTTAAGAACCCTTATTATGTGAGAAAGCCTTTCACAATCATGGTTTCATCTGTGTATGAGAAATTCTTTCAACAACACAACAACAACAACACCATTGATACTTCACTCTCAAAGCATCCTTAAAACATTTACCTCAATTTCACGAGAACATACATGATTTCATAAATTCATCTTTCTTAATTCCACAACCCACATTATATCATCCTAACTTGGAAAACATGGAATATGCATGGGTTCATGGGGGATTCATCATAAAATCATAGAATTGTATCAATTCATACTTGAAAGATCATAAAACAATCAATTAAATCAACAATTAAGAGAACCCATAATATAGAAGAAAAACCCTAACTCAATTGGGGATTTCTAACTTAGAAAATTGGAGAAGTTGGGAACTCTATGGAGAAAAGGGCTCCATGGATGAAAACTATCATACCTCAATGCCAAAAGCTTGACTTCAATGGTGGAATTAGAGACTTGACTTGCAAACCCTAGCTTTCTTCTTCAACTTCTAGAGAGAGAAATATTTAAGAGGAAGACTTGTTCTTCTTTTAGGAATTTGAGAGAATGATTTCAATTGGGGAAATTTGGGGGTTAAAACACCTATATATGGCTTTAGGTGAAGGGTAAGAAGACATAGTATTAGACTAGAATAATCAGGAAAAGACCCAAAAGCCCCTAAGAAAATAACTTTTGATACGTGTCGACGGCACGACCTACGGTCCATTGGTTAGACCACGGACCGTACTGGTTGGCCATTGTTTGGAGTTCAAAGACCAGATTTTTGGACCTCAAATGACGGGACCCACCCACGGATCGTGGTCCCAACGACGGGTTGTAGGTCCCGACAGTAGGTCTCAACTTTTGACCCTAGAATTTTTCTAAATATGGGACTCACCTACGAGACCTACCTACGGCTCATGCATTGGATGACAAACCATCCTGGTGAACCGTTGAAAATTACAGAAAACTTAACATTTTAGAAAAATATGTTTGCCCAACCACACGGGCCTACCTACGGTCCGTGTGTCAGACGACGGATCGTCGGTGGCATCCGTCGGTTCTGGCACCAGATTCTGCAACAACTGAAATCTTACCCTTTTTGAATACGAGGTGTTACAATTGGCCTCCATGTTCACATGCATAAGACCGTGTTCACGGAGGCCTAAGGTGTTGCTCTCCACGTACTCGTAGCCCTTACCACGTTCGTGGAGCCTTAAGGGTTTTGATCTTCGCAATCGCGGATCCTCGACCGTGTTTACGAGGGTCAAAGAACTGAACCACCACATTCGTAGGCCTCGCTCTGCTTTCATGAAGGTATGTTGACTGGTTTTTCTAATTAAAGATCAATCGTGAATCAACCTTCTTCCTCATATTCCAACTTCAATATATCGAGCTAGGGAGCTCCGATTAAAGTGGTTTCAGTTGCATTGGTTCTGATTTTAGCGTGGCTTCGTGTTGGACTGATAGGAGAAATGCGGGGAGCATTGTATCAAGGTAATTCTTGCCCCAAAAGGGCTGCCCAAACTCCATTAATGGTGTTTTTTGTTATTTTATTGCATGCTGACATTTGGACTTTTCCAATTATCGAATTGTAAATGAGACACAAGCTCAATGAGTCGACTAGGACCTTTTGATAGAGTTAAAACGAAAATGTGAAACTCGTGCCGAAAATTCTGAAATTGACTCTGAACCAAAAACTACTTTGCATGAGATCCAAATCAACGGCGAGAACTCGTACTATGATCTGCAGGGTGCAGAAGTAAGCTACTCAATGGCATTGGCCGACTGAGCTCCATGCAAGCATAAACGAGAGGTTAAAAGGAAAGTACAACACAAGTAACTAATCAAGATATATAACGTGATGAAACATGCCATAAAAATGAAGAATTAGGATACACAAGGTAAGAGACCGAGTCAACTAACATACTAGGAACCGCAAACCTAACAATCTACTCATGACGGAGGTTGTTAGTCATGTGAAGGCGGTGGAGTGTCCTACAAGCCTCTCGTTATTATTCGTCAACTTAAAGACCAACAAACAATATTCTCTCCGATCTTCATCATAAAGTTTATTCAATTGTTGATTCCATCGATGTTTTGGAGGATAAAAAACTACATAAAAAGAGAAATAGTTAGAATAAATTTTCAATAATGAATCTAACATAGATTATTCATCTTAAATTCTTAATCTTCTCCCAAGCTACCACAAAGGGATTCAGAAGAAACATAAAATTAGATACTGTCCACTTTTTCGTTTTTTAGTTATCCCTAATTACTTGTCCATTTTGACAAATCAAGAAATGAAAAAATATTTTTACCTATTATACCCTCAATTAATTACTTTGAAAACGGTACAACTTCTTGAAAATCTTAGGTTTTTAATTCATCCACTTCATAATTAATAGGGATAAAATGATAAACTCACTATGTCAATAATTGCTTTCTTAATAGGTATGTCAATTCAAAAATGAACAAGTAATTAGGAACAGAGGAAGTAATTAAAAAACAAACAACAATGTTGAGCACAAAAAGAATTCGCATTCGATCTTATATAGACACCGAAACTCAGACTTTGTATTTAATTAGTACTTAATTTTTATTTCTTCTACCAAAATAAATTATGTTAGGAAAAAAGTGAAAACACAACCCACCCCCTTACAAAAATTTCAATCAATATTTTTTAAGGGTCTTCATAACTAAACTTCTCATCATATAATAAGGATTAATGTAAAGGATGTGATGACATATAATTAGGATTAATGTGAACGATCACGACCAATTAGTTTAGGATTTATGACGTGACCATTTATTATGATTAAATGAAAATTTATATTATAGGTAATAGTTAATATTATTAAAATAATGATATAATAATTGAAGGAAAAAGGTGAAAATACGATTTTGTCTAAAGCAGAGTTCTTTAATAAAGGATAAAAAATTCATACAACATTTTAATAATATATATATATATATATAGTGTGTCTGAAATACTCTCATACAACATCCCATGTCTGTACGGTCACACTATACTCAAACATTAACATACCCGAATTTTGTTTCAACTCAAAACAAAACCTAATCATGATAGAGAAATGTAATTTTGTTTAAATAGTTCTCTGTTTCTTTTCAATGCCTACGTAAAATATGTCAATTATGACAGAGCATTATCTTTATTTTATATAGAAGTGTATATACTTTTTAAATATAATACACTCTATATTCTCATTTACGTGGACAATTCAAATTTCAAGAGTTAAAACAATTTTAATCGACCATAATTTGGACATAATTTTTTTAATTTTTTTGAAATAAAATTTATATATTTGAAAATTATATAAAAATAATACGATAAGTTGCTACAATTGACAATTGAAAATATTATGATAAAAATAAACTTATTTGAATCTCAAAATTCAAAATGTGTCACATAAATGGGAACGGAGAGGGTGTATCTCATGAATTATGAGTTATGACTATAATAGTATATTAAGGTTTTCAACTAGCTTAGTGAATCAATTTAAACTAGTAAATATATATTAGTATGTTTTATATAGTGAATATATCTTTGATTCAGAGGGTGGAAGATGTTATGGATTTAAGATGAGCCCGACTAAGGTTCAAAATTCCTTGTCTCTCTTCAAAAAAGTCGTTTATTGCTTTCTATGAGTCCCTACTTATGAAAGGAAGGGAATAGATCCTCCTCACCTTTGCAACTATCATCCCTAATCAGAAAAAATCTATGTTTGTGTGGCCAGTCAGATATATTATAATATATTTGTTTATGTGGCCATAGTGAGATAAGAGTGATCAAACTGAATTCCACATAAAAACATAGCAAACAGGAAAACAAAAAACTTTGACATTGAACATATATATAGAGAGAGAGAGAGACTGCCTATATCTTATAACCATTCACCTTTTTTGGTAATGTATACTCATCACCTACCAGCATATACACATAAAGTTCAATATCTTTACAATTGCACATCAAATTCAATAAAATATAATTTGAGTACATTAATTGACTATTATTCCAACCTTATCATTTAATTTCTTTCTGTTTAGGTTTGTGTTATCTAATCTCAAGATAACAAGAAGGAAATATATTAGTACTTGATTGACCTCACATTCCAGCTAACATTTAAATTTCAAACAGAACATTGTGTTTAAAAAAATAAAAATAAAAAAGAAGCAGCAAAATATCGTTTAATTTGTATATGTGGTTTTCTTAATGCTGTATACAGATTATTACGGGGCACATGCGCAAAGAGCATGCCAATAAACAATGGATGTTACATACCTACAGTTGTATCTGAAAGATTGATCAAACAAAAACTTTATTTTCACTTCTACTTCTCATTTGTATGGTTTACATCTAACAGCGCTAGCAGATCATCAAACTTCATTACAGCCTTGCAAGTTTTTCGATTTTCTTACCTAAAGATAACAATAGAATAAGTTCACTTATTTTTTATCAAGACCAATAAATCAAGTTTTATGTAACCTTGACATAAGCTTGAACAGTAAATAGGAATATAACCTTGACACTCACCGCTTTGTTTTATCAAGCACTTCGATATATCTCTTTGGGACACCATACTGTTCTACAAGGTATCTTGCAAGATCATCAATAACTCCTCCTTGAACCAAAACTTCTTCACCTTTCTTACCTACAATTAAGAAGTTACATACAGATGATATATCTCCCCTTAAAAGTGAATGTACTGACAGCCAAGTTCATATGCAAATATTTGTATAACAAATCAGAAAAACATACAGATACCAAGAGCACACAAATATTTCACGTCATTAAGTGAACGAATAATTATGCATCCAATCACAAATCAGTTTGAATCAACTATTATCTTACATGTATTTCTAGCACTACACAGTGGAAAATTTCAGCGGATGATAGAAATTGCTTCGGCATGTCTTTCACTTTACCCGTGCATAGTATTAAACTCCACATCCGAAAAAATATAGAGTAAATTATTGAATTATCAAGCTCTATTTTTTGACGGATTGACACTCCAGTGCTAAACTCCTTGAGAACAACCTATTCCCATGAGTTCACCATGGAAATAGTCCTGGTAATTAAGCAAAGACTACAACACTTGGTTTATACACACTAACATATTGAAATAAAAGACTACACACACATATTGATGCCAAAAGACAAGTGTTATCCCTTTTTAACAGGAATGATTCCTATCTCTGCTAAAAGATATCCTCTTCCTATGGTCCCAAATGAGACAGTACCATCTCCTTTAACTATGACAACAGTACCATCTCCTTTAACTATGACAACATACATGTAAGCGAGAAATTGAAAGACAGCACTTGAGCGAATATATAAGCATAGAATGTTGTAATGGTTCATCGTCATCAAAAGAGAGACACGATGCATCTTTTAATAGTTTTCAAAAAGCCTCTAAGCAAGTGCAGATTCCTGTAGGTTCAAGGCTAAATCTGAACAACTGAGCAGAAAATAAGCAATGCAAGCCACGCCATGAGATTCATAGAAAGCTAATGAATTACCCCCCAATGTGGGACTTCCCGGCGCGAATCCGGATTTAGTCGGGCTCCAATGTGGGTACCGGACACCGGGTGGGAAACCAAAAAAAAAATGAAGATAGTTGTCACTGGTGCTATGAAGTATAAACCAATGGAGGTCAAAGAAGACATCATAAAGCACATTTGAGAGCCACCATATAATAACTACTGAATAATCTAAAAAGAGGGTCACATACAGCTGTTAAGAGTATCAAAACAAACCTGGAAGTTCTGCCACAGTTGTGCTACTGGCACACTTCTTCTGCAGCTCTGAAGCCAAAGTCTCTGCATCCAGCAGAAATGACTCCATTCCAGAAAGTTTAGTCACTTTCTTGTTTCCTTGCCTCCGCTCTGTCATTATCTGGATTGGCTTCAAGGCTCCTTTGCGAACAACTGTATCGTTTCCTCTAGTCACACAATGATGTGCTTGCATCCTACCAATAAATGTTTGCCCCAAATCCTTCTTATGAATTTCAGTTGGATAAGTTGATCCCTTTTTTATGGCTCCCTTAAATAAAGCATCACATAGAGTTGCATCTAACGTCACAGTGGACTTATTCAACGGCTTGACAAGATTTTCTTTCTCAACGTACTGGAACACTATTTCAGAGGCTTCAGATGCAGTGTAAAGTCTACTAGTTTCAGCACCAACAGAAGCAAAAATAGGATTTACATGCACACTTGGTTTATAAATTTCAGAAACTTCCAGTGACTTCTGTACCCGTTCTTCAGAAGAAACATTATTTGTTGAAGGCCCGGTCTTGTCCACTTTTTTCTTTTCTGGCTTGTAGGACATGTAGTCTGGATGATTTCGATTAACAGAGAACAGAATCACCTCTTTCTTATGTTTATCTTCTTTCACTGAGATCTGTACATGCCAATGGTAAGTTTGGAAAAACAATTAGATAATATGAAACACCATGAGAAGGTAAAATCAGAAATAATATGGATGCAAGAGGAATCAGAGGAAGAGATGGGGACACATTTTGCCATCAAGTCATGAAACAAATTTCTCGCACACTTATCAGCACAGAAAACTTATGCCTGAGAACTAGCTTCGGGATGAAAATAATGAATATATAAGACCCTGACATGTGGCTTACATGCAAGCAAACCTTCACAAGACAGATGTCATATCAAAAAGCAAAATGCAGAAATAGCATCAACAAGAAAGGTATGAAGGCAAATGCAAAATACACTATTCCATATTCTGGCAACGGCGGTGACATTTTTTGCCATAGAAAATTTTCAACAATCTCTTGCCTCCTTTTTGTTGCCGCAGGACTATCTTCAATATTTTGCACCTGCCACCATCAAAGAGAAGCTGAAAGTTCTTACTAACATCTTTCTCCACACTCTCCCAACTTCAGTGGGAAAAAAAGAGGATGGAAGTTTCTACAGATACTTGTTCGTTTCAGCAAAAGAACAGTCTCTACCTACTAATAAGTCTCTGCATTTGATGAGAAGTTAAGCAGAAGTGCAGCTAACCATGAAGAGTGCTACTACACCAGTCATCAATGTCATGGAAAGTGGCAATATCAGTGTCATCCTTTAACTAAGCATGAAGAGCACAATATATACAACTATGTGCACACAAATATATGGCTACACCACAAAAACAACTTGCTGCATCTCTTATGATGTGTAGATGTAACTGTCTAAATGAATTCAACCAAATCATCCATGTAATGCAATAGCAACTTTTCAACTTTATGCAACAGTTTTTAAAATAATCAAAATTCCATCTTTCGTATTAACTGTAGAAAGCTACCAATCCACCAGAGGCTTTAGCCTGTAGCCACTTGGACAATTTCTTGTGAGATGACTTCTTTATGTCAAGTGTTATGCCTGGAGGCCTGCAAGGTAGCACGTGACTTGACCTACACCAGCAAAATGAAGCCATTGGTAAGTATCTAAGTAAGGAACACAACAAGTCACAGATAGTTGCACGGAACATAATGAGAACCTCAAGAAAGAAAGTCAAGAAGAGGAGGTATTAATTTATTAGGCCACCTTCTGGTTTCTTCACGACAACAGCCATGAAGAGTGAACATTGCCTAGTGGATGTACTGGTAGCTTTTCTCTGACTAGTGTTCTCTCAAGATCAAGATCAAGATCTTTATACAGAGATATGTCTAGAGTTTTATTACGCAGATGCCTCGCAAATCCTAGTGGTGTTCTCTATGCTTTTTCAGCATTAGTACTTCCTTCGTTTCATTTTATCTGGCACTGTTCAACTGGGCATGGAGTTCAAGAAAGAAAGTGGACTTTTGAAACTTGTGGTCTTAAACATGACATGACATTTCGAGGCTATAAAAACATGTCATTAAGGCTAAAATTGTAAGTTTAAAGTTACTGTTTCCAAGTATAGAAAGGTGCAATTTTTTTGGAATATACTAAAAAGAAAGAAGTGTCACATAAATGGAACTAAGGGAGCAGTCAATGGAAGCCTTATGTAAAATACCATTCACAAATTCTAATAGTGTTATCTCCATTTTTTATGCACAAGCTCACTTCAATATAACATCAGGCATACTGTCCAATGGTTTAGTTAAATACGCCCAAAAAAATAATTGTTTATTGTATTGATAGAAAAAAAGAATCTGCATCAAACATGTAACTGTAAGCTTTCCCATTGACAAGAATACTGGAAATATTAGAAAAACTCTTTTGAAATTTAGCATGCTGAAAATTCCGCAAAGTAAATATATTTAGTACCAACTGGTGAAGAATGAAGTACATCACTCTGAGTTCACTGCCTGAAAAAATAAATTCTCTTTTTCTTTTTTTTTAATTTTATTACATGAAACCAAATTATTTTAGTATCAGATAGGTAGATTTCAATAAAAGTTTGGTAGCTATCGTACCAAAATGTACTTCCAGGGATGGGCAGGTCTTTCTCTTTCATTGTCGTATGTAATGCTTGTAGAAGGCACTTGTCCAAGAGTGCATCTACCTCTTCAACACACAAGGAATGTTGTCCCTCAATATTTGATTCATCTACATAAGTTTCTGCAACCTTCAACTCACTTAGATCATTAGTAAGCTGCACAGTAATTTCATCTGCTCCATCATTCTGTGTAGTAGAAGGCTGACCAACACCTGATGAAGCTGTATCAGCATCAATCACTTCTCCCATGCCTTCATTGCTAATCATATTTCCTGGGTCAACTGAAGGATCAACTTCACTTGAATCAGATGCCCTACCACTCAAGGAAACAGCAGGATCTTCAAACACGACGTCTTCTAGAAAACCAGCATTTGGTACATGACAATTTTCAGCAGATTCCCTGACCAAAAATCCAGAAAAAGATGACATCTACAAGTTGTACAGATTAAACTAAAGTCATTAACTTTCTTAGTAGGCCTTTGGACATGGCATTAGTTGAAATTTGAAAAAAATAGTTTATGAAGTTGATGTTGAAAAATAGTATTTGGAAGTTGATGTTGTATTTGGACACACATTTCACTTGAAAAGAAGTTACACAAGTTTTGAAAAGCTCATTTTCAAAAACTCATTACATTCCATAAACAAACAATGTTCTGAAATAAAAAAATTATGTGCAAAAGGCTCCTTAGTTCCTACCAAAGGGTGTCTCGATAGTAATGACATATTTTTAAGGCCTTTCCACGTAGACCAGCTTTTAAAGCTTCTGTACTACTCATGGTAGTTGTCCCCACCTGAGGAAAAAAAAAATCAGCATAGTTCAAACTGATTAGTCATCTAAATTAAGAGATAAAACCTTGAGGTCCCATAATAAGCTTACAGCTATTGCGGCAGGATTTCCAGGAACCTTCACTGCCCATGGCTCCCCAGAAGAAAATGAGGGTAACCCTTCAGTAGGTATCCTGATACCAGGGAACATTAAATCTGCCCCTCCGAGCATAAAACGAGAAACTTCACCCCCTTTCAGCACAAAAGCAGGCAAAAGTTCTGGGACTCTCCACAGAGCATACACTGTACTCACCACACAGAAGGGAAAAGAACAAAAATGAAAAGCACGTCTAATTAAGGAAGATGGTAATTTACAAAATTCTGTCTTGTCAAAGAAGCAATCAATCACATAGTTACTGCATAGAAAACATGCCTAACAGGCCCTTCCTACTTAAAACTTTTGAAAATGTCAAATCACCAGCTAGTTATAAGCAGCCAATATACTGCAAAAGGGAGAGTACCAAATCACTGCTTCATAAAACTAAAACTCAAAATTGAAAAAATCAAAGGCACGCTCCCTCGGCAAAAAAAGCAAACACAATTGAGTAGTTTTTAAGGATCAATTAATTAATCAATAAACTACAACTCAAACAAAACTGGTTAGGATCTGCTATACTGTTAGGGGTCGTTTGGTTGGGAACAAGTTATCCCGAAATTAGTTATCCTGGATAACTTATCCCACCATGTATATGGGATAACTAATCCCATCACCATGGTATAAATGGTGGGATAAGTTATCCCAAACATGGCAACCAAACAAAACACCGAATTTTTATCCCAGGTCTATTTATTCTTATTCCTCACACCAAACAACCCCTTAGTCCACTATATTCCAGCTAATTTGATCCCAACAATAAAATAAGATGTCTTCTAAGAGATAATAGGGTGTCTCAAAGTAAAGGCACTCAAAATCTAGCACTTACCCATAGACTAACATACGAATGTTTCTAATACACCAAAATGACTCTCGACAAACACTAGAATGAGTTTAAGTGCAACAACAATTGATCACAACTAGTCGGCAAATCACTTATATGAATCATTTGCATCCATCATATTGTGTTACTCCATCGGGCACGGAGTTTACGAAAGAAATGCTTTTGAAACTAGTAGTCTAAAACCAGCATTAGATTTTGCGTGATTATAGATCATCTCATTAAGGGGTCGTTTAGTAGAGTGCATAAGAATAATACTGAATAGAATGTATTAGTAATGTTGGAATTAGTTTTGCTATGATAATTTCTTATCCACTATTTGATTTGGTGTATTAATGACAATTTTGCCTTTAGCCATGCTTATCCATGTAATGATAGCCCTTAAATTGTTGTATTGGTAATATCATAATTTGCTATGTATTAGTTATACACAACAGACTTGCACAATTGTTGAATTAGAAAGGGGAAGTAAAACTTAGAAAATATGGTGGAGTATAACACCATCATGTATATGTTGGTCCATATGGAAGGAGAGAAATAGTAGGGGCTTCGAAAACAAGGCTAATCCTATTGAGAAGGTCAAATTGTTGTGTATGACAACCTTTTATTGTTGGTGTGAAGAAGATGAAATAGAATCAAATGCACAAATTATAGACTTTATGGGAAACATGTATTCAGGAGATGGGTTTTTTTTTATATAACCGCGAAATCCATTTGTGACCCGCCGCCCTTTGGACCAATCACAACCTTCTAAACTCGGTAGATAATGGGCCCGCCCCTCTACCCTTCTCCACTTAAATACCGGGCTTCGCTTTGCATAGTGTGGGGCTTGAACCTGTGACCTAAGTCACAAATCTTCCACCTTTTGCCACTCAAGCTAGGCCTTGAGGGCAATCTAGTAGATGTTTATTGTTGTTTGAAATGATGTAACTCAATTTTTTGAGGTCTCCAGCATGTCCTTAATGCTGATGAATACAACTATACCCTTAATAAAAAAAAAGTTATACACCATATAATACTGAGTAGGTGTATAACTTCAACTAATAACGTAGGCTGAAAATCCTACCAAACAAAGGAGTAAACAATACCATGAGTACTGTTGAATCCCGTTGAAAAACTGAGTGCGGCAACATGGCGAATCCGCTAGAGAATTTAGGCTTTAACCATAACGTGTTTTGTGTGGGATCGTCTTTTTCTTTGTGTGTGTGGCTTTATTTGTTTATTTATTTACGTATTCCATGTTTAATCTCTTTCCTATTTCCCTTTATTTTGTTTCCTTACATTTTTAGATTTGTAGCTCCATGATTATATCCTCTACTTTAACTGCCTTATATGCTTGAGTTTTCTTTTGCCATGTTTATCATATGTTACGTTTTTCCATTTACTTCATTGCATTAAATTAATTGCCCACATGCCAAATTCTTTCCCCCTATCCTTTATATGTTTAGTGTCAATAATTGTCTACTCCTGGCCGCCTTGTTCCGTCACCCGAGATCCAAGTCAATACCGGCAAAGATCTCTTGATTCCTCGCGGTCGGGCCCGTCTTGGAAGCAAGCTACCTCCTATATCATTATATAGAAAAAATGCATTTTCTATATTTATATATATGTTTTATTTCTATCGCATTTATTTACTTTTATTATTCCCTCTGTCCCAATTTATGTGACACTTCTCGTTTTTCGAGAGTCAAACAGTTTAAGTTTGACCGGGAATTTGCGCATGAAATCTTCAATTTTTTTGAAATGAAATATATATATTTGTAAACTACGTAAAAAGTACTATACGTCACAACAATTGATAATTCAAAATGTTTAAAAGATCTATGAAAAATTTACGGTCAAAGTTAGGCTTGTTTGAATCTCGAAATTCGAAAAGTGCCACATAAAATGGGACGGAGGGAGTAATAGTTTTCCATAAACTATCCTACGTGTTACCATTTTTCATTACATGCTAATTATTACTGTTTTTCATAACTGACATTTGTTCATACTTCCCCCAATTAGAAATCTCTCACTCTCACTCACTATACAGTGATGTACCTTTGCACTTTCCACAAAATTCTCTTCAAAACCCTAATTTAGAGAGTTGGCATAAACATTGTGGAGCGGATAGTCTTACTACTGTGGGACCACGTACCTTCTCACATAAGAATATCCTTAGTCCGTATCTACCTAAATCTTATAAAATTTAAGTCATATATGCATTAATCTTAAGTAGTTTGACCCTTGGAGTCTATCCAAAAAATTAGTAATCATCCCCTTGTCTAAAGGGTTCCAACACCCACAAAAAAAATGCATATTATTTGTCAAAGTGATCACAATAAGTTAATCCAGGCCAAGTTATGATAAAATGAAGTTTAGGAATTTATTTGTTGTCTTTCTTTTTTTTGCAGGTTCATTATGTCGGAATTCTTCAAATAAATGCCATCGAAGAGCTTGAAGTTTAGGATTATCCCCATTTTTTATCCCGATGCCCTTAGTTTCATCTATGTTTTTATCATATTAAAGTTGTAACGGTTACATATATTATCAATAAAATAGTTGTTTTTCTAACTCTAAATAATATCAATAAAGCTTGGATTAACTATTGCAAATCACTTACTTATCAAGAGAAAAGAAATGAAAATACAAGAAACAACATCCACTAATAAAAACAACAGGTAGTAGCTCTTAAGTTTTACTCTCATGCCTCAACAAGTAGGCCATCTAAAGGTTGAGAATTGGTTGTAACCGAGTGATAAAGTTATCGAACAGACCAAAAATAGTTGGGAATAAGTAAGATATATGGTACCTGTAGGGAAAATATCACGACCTCGCCCATCTACGTCAAAGAACATAGGACATTCGCCCTCCAAGCCATAAACGAGTACCCGATTTGGGTATTTCGAAACAGCCAACTCCGCCTGTATCATCCAATCAACACACAAGGATAAAGTTAAGTAACTCCACAGTGTACAATAAAAGATACTTTGTTAAGTGCAATTCAATCAAAACAAAAGGTTCAAAATGAGGAATAATGTAGCGAAACAATTGAAGAAAAAAAGGGGTACTTTGGGAGGAAGTATAAGGTCGAGAAGGGCATCAGAGGCATTGGAAAAACGGTCTCTGATAGTGCGACGGAGCTTTTTCCGGTCGGCGCCAGAAAGTCGCTGGTGAGACTTGGCGTCCACTGCCTTCTTGAACATTTTTCTCCTGCTATTATGGCGGCGGAAGAGAGAAGAAAAATTATAGGGAGGCTGTAGAGTGGAGTAAGGCGGTGAGTTACGGATTATGGAGGAGTCCTTTGCTTTTTCTCGATGCCTTGCTTAATTGACCACCTGCTCTTTGCCCTTTTGCCACGTTTTCTTTAAAACGTTTTCTTTTTGTGAAGATGTTTATGGAATATAATTTTGGAAAATCTTTTAAAGTGGTATTTTACTTATTTTCTTGTATTCGATTAGGAGCGGTAAACGAGCAAGTCGAGTCGAATATGAGTCGATCAAAAATGAGTTAAATAAAAATGGATAAAAAACTCAATTCGATTCACATTTTAATTGGGTAAAAATGAGTTATCATATGGATAATATATTATAGTAGAGATCTTGTTAAAAGCTTTAAAAACAAAATCATTTTAAATTTTATTTAAATTCGCAAGATATCCATATTATCATTTAGGGCAGCAGTAGAGCAAGCATCGATATAGTCTGAATCAAGCCCTCCCACAAATCTTTGCACTCTGTCATGCATCGTATCAACAAAAGTTGGTGCATATCTAGCCAATGAATCAAATCTTAGGCCATACTTTTGGACACTCATGCTTCCCCGTCGAAGTTTTAGGAATTGATCTACCCGGGTATCCCGAATCTCTTGAGGCAGATAGTGATCTATGAAAGCTTCAGTAAAGTTATCCCAAGAGGGTGGAGGTGCATCTTTTCCCCTGGATCTCTCCCAACTCTCGTACTATAATACTACAACATCACGCAGTCGAAATGCTACTAATTCAACTGACTCAGTCACTGAGGCATACATGACCCTAAAGATCCTGTGAAGTTGATCAACAAAATGTTGAGGGTCCTCCCTACGATCTGTCCCTGTAAAATTCGGAGGTCTCAAAGCTAGAAACTCTCGAACTTCCAGGACCTTTGAAAGGTCCAACAACTCATGGCGCAACTAGTTGGGGTTGTGCATCAACTAACCGTGCTAACATACACACTACATTCTTGAAATAATGATCAGAGGAACAGGAGGAGCTGAAGGTGGTACTTCTGGTGGTGTCGGGGATCCTGTAGCCCTTAGAGGATCTTGAGTTAGTGGAGAAGCTATAGCGGGCTGGGAAGATGTCTCCTTCTGGGTCTCACAATGGGTTGTGTCTGCCGGTGGTACCTTGCCAGTACCATCACCTACAACTGCGTCTAGCCCTTGGCTAACTGCGGTTTGTCTAGTGTCAACCATATCTCTATATACAAACATCAATCATAAGCTCAAAAACTCAACCCTTAAAACACAACTCTATAGCACGAGGTGAGCAGAAGAAAGATAACCAATCTAACATGCCCTGTAGCTTCCTGCTTATAAAATGAGGTGCACAACACATTTATAAACAAGTTTCTACTAGACATGGCTTGCAGACTCCCTAGGACACGACGTTGCTCTAATACCAAGTTTGTCACGCCCCAAACTCAAGGGGCGCAACTGACACTCAATGCCAAAACTTGGGCCTGAGCCAACCCTGCTTAGCCATTTTTTAATGGCGCGGAGAAGCCACACATAGTTATGAAAACAAATAAGTATATCTCGGCTTAAAAATATGTATTTGGCCGGCAAGGCCCTGGTTAACAACCCTATAAAGAATATAACTACTCCCAGGGTTCATATAGAAAAACCAGCTAGCACATAAATCCTGTTTGGGCCGTCGAAGCCACCATGATATCTAGAATTATGTAAATGTTATATGGGTTGTCAAAGTCGTCATTATCTGTATACAGAAACGAAGAAATACTATGTATTAAGACAATAAACCAAACCATCACCAAACTTCGGCTAACCAACAAATAAGGCCAACCTGGATAATAATGTGGTTATACAATCAGACACACTAGTCTACAAGCCTCTAAGAGTAGTAAAGCTTGGTTGGGAGAGGACCCCGACCTACCCAAAAACTATATACAACAAAATCCAACAAACATTTAAACTCTGGCAGCTCCGGAGGAAAGGGGCTAGCCAACCTACTGGAACTCAATCGTGCTGCTGGGGAGGTCTATTGAGTCGTATGTCGGGACCTGCAGGCATGAATGCAGCGCCCCCAGGCAATGGGGTGTCAGTACGAAATAATGTACTGAGTATGAAAGGCGATAGACTAAATGAGCAAGTATCATAATATATCAAAAGCCATTAGGTGAGGAAATTAAAATTAAGATAAGCATGCTAACCCACTACTGAATCTATACATACAAAAATAATCAAACATCAACCTAACCAAGCCCCCATAAGCTCGGCAGGTACAAATAATATACCACCTACCTAGGCCCCTATAAGCCCAAAAGGTGACAAATGAATCTACATATCCCTATCGGTAGCCCCTTGTATTTGTAAGAAGTCACATAGCCCCTTTAGGCAACGATATAGCCCCGAAGACAGCGCACAACCCTCTAAGGAAACAACATAGCTCTGTAGGTTGTACAAAGCCCTATTTTGCGTCAACATAGCCCCGTAGGCAACACATAGCCCTTTTTGGTGTCAAAATAGCCCCGTAGGCAACACTTAACACTTTTTGGCATCAATATAGTTTAGTAGGCAACACATAGCCCTTTTAGGCAATAACATAGTACTCTTAGCCAACATCATAGTCCCTGTAGAAAGTTCATAGCTCAGCAACTAACCACAATATCCCCAAGGGCGATAACAAACAATTCAATAGTCTAAAGGCGGGCAATTTAGCTATGAACAATATATATATATGAATATTCTCCAAGTTGTTCCTAATGTAGGGTCATTCTTAACAGATTATTAGTCCCTAAATGATGGTTTATAACCACTCAATCAGTCAACCTCTCACAATTATATCTACGAGATCACCAACATCAACAACCCTATTATATCACTCCCAAGCTTTAAGGAAACATGACGAACAAAGGGAATAACCTTAACGTACCTTTTTCTTTATAGTTTATGCTGAATAATACCTCTGTTCGCACCACTACAACACTAAAAAAGGTAAACTCAATCAATAATTGAGGATAAGAATTACTAGGACAATTCGACAATCGATATGGATTCCTATCATAAATTACTATCCAAGACCTAAGGTATCCATAAACTGATAAAAAAATATTACTACTTTTCTTTACACGCCCAGAACATCTGAATAAACTCAAACCATTGAAAAAACCTTGTTGCCACAACCTCCACGGAGCTACACCACACAATTCACCATGAAAACTATACCAAAATGACGAGCTCCCGACGTAGGGCAATTTTTGATAAAGAGCCAAAAATATATCATGAACACACAATGATGATTTGAGGAGCAATTCTCTGATTTTTCTAGATTTCTTATGAGCTGAAATAAAAAAAATGAAGAAGATGTTATTTTATAAGGTTTCACCGACCTAGGGGACCCACTATCCACCTCTGCTGCACAGTTGGTACAAAAAGGTAAATATCTCTCTATTCCAATATCGTATGAATGAATGGTTTGATGCGTTGGAAACAAGACTCGTAGACCTTCAATTTGATGTATTGTGGGCCCTCTAACTCTTCTTATATTAGGAGAAAACCTCTGAGACATTTGCACTACATTTCAGAGAAATCTTTAAAAATGAACTTGCGATAACTTTCGCCAACTTTTATTACTAAACTCGCATAACTTCAAAAATTAAGATGTGACCCTTGAGAACTTAAATTATGACCCATAGCATTACTTATATATTAATCACTCTTCGTCTTGCCACGAAGATACGAGTTAAGTTAGGGTTCTAAAAGTTGGGGTGTTACACGAATGACTAAAAAAGAGGTGTCATTTGAGTGGTATGGCAAGTGTGAAGAGAGTTTTCAAAAGCTCAAGACACTCTTAACTACAGCCCTCATCGTGACATTACCGATTAAAGGTTAGGATTTCATTGTTTATTGTGATGTTTCACATTCGAGCTTAGGTGTTGTGTTGATGCAGGACATGAATATTATAGTTTATGTTTCCAGACATTTGATGGTTCATGAGAGGAACTACTCCACTGTCACACCCCGAAATAAGGGGAGTAACTGGCACTCGATACCCTATAAGACCGAGTTACCCACTAAAACATACTAGCTAAACCAAACTGTGAGACAAAAAGATTGGGAAGCACAACCTCTAAAAAGTGAAGCCTGGACCCTGAAGGCCATGACCTGAATGGGAATAAACCATACAAACAATGGTAGACAAGCCGAAAAATATAAAGATGTTATCTAGCCGACGAGGCCACAATCGAAGACATACCTACTTACACACACACACATATATACATGCCAAGACTATTGGCTGGAGGTTGAAACATACAAAAAGAAAATCCAGGATATTATGTCCATAAAAGCCTCTATGAGTGACATAAGCACTGTCGAGACAAGGCCCCGACTATACCCAAATTGTACAATGAAAGTAAACATCCTCTTATAGCCCCAGGACAAGATGAAGCTTACCAACTCACAGCTGAACCTGAATCTTAGAGGGTGGGTCGATTAGAGTCCCTGCATGTACCTGCTCGCACGAAACAAAAAGTAGCATCCCCAGGCAAAGGGACGTCAGTACGAATAAAAATGTATTGGTATGTAAAGCGAAAAGTAGAATCATAAATATTTACTGTAAAAGGGTAATAGAGATGCCACCTAAAACTAACATTCAAACTCAAATAATCTCCATGTCTGACACTTGGCCCTCTACTATTTAAATATGCATGGTATGCACATATAATCATATATCATGAATACATATATATATATTAATGCAAATGTATGACATACCCAACCAAATGCTAGCAATGGTGGTGCCTTCCGGTAGCGAACCGACATCATATTCGCCAACTTGTGGCCATCTGTGTCTCATACGTATAAATATAGGCAATAGGCCCCATACCTCCCGATTATAGATATCATGTCATGGATTTATAACACTTATATGTTACTGTTGTCATGCTGCCAATCTTGCCCTGTTTGTAGTCTTATTCTTATAACCCCATAATAACCTTCGTATATTATATAACAATCTCGTGGAACCTCATATGTTCTTCCAAATAAGTTTGAAAAGTTAACTTGAATTTTGGAAAGATAACATAACCTTGCAGATATTCATAACAAGTTTAAGGTGATTTACTTAGTTCCGGACTTGGTTCCTAGATAATTTATAAAAGAAGTATTTCAAAAACCAAGTGTTTTAATAGTTTAAGCATTTAAGTTATATTAGAGAGTTTTGAAGATCGTGAGTTACTTTACAGATTTTGCATATTAACTTTAGTGGGGAATGAAGGTTGGTTACAAGTGATAAGGGTCTCCCATGATATTTTAAGTCACATCACCTAAGAAAGAATAAGAATCCATACATGCGGACATATAATCAAGAAAACTGATAAAATGACATGTAAATGTCGAATACTCTATTCATCCGAACGAGTGGAATATCAAAATAATAGAATCATGAAAATAATCCAGCTGAGATCCCAATGCCTTTCACTGAAGGTCTTTCTAGCAAAAGAATAGTAAAATATCACATTCCCGAGGAGTGGTGCTAAAATGAGGGATGTAGCTTAGCCTTAACATACCTTTCCAATGAATGCTCGAATGACCGTGACTTCTTCACGAAAGTTGTTCCTTACGTCCTAAGCTTTGCAAACACTATATATACATAGCTAGTACGCACCTATAAACAGTTCATAATTGATCTTAAATCGCCAGATTTGCTAAATGGCCTCAACTTGACGAAACGTTCGTAGAATTTCGTAAAAACAATCATAAAAGAGACTCAAGATGATTACCTTAGTTAAGCAAGTATAAACCTTGAAGAAACATCAATAACTATAAATTTATATCTTCAAAAACTAGCTCCAAACGCAGCTAATAGAAGGGAAAAACGATTGCCACGTGTAGAGATCACGTTTCTAGGCACGGGGCAACCTTTAATGGTAGAAATTGTCAAAAACTAACCTTCATCATGCAAGAACTCCATAGGAACCCTCTCTTAAACTTTCTTTCTGGTTTGGAAGTGAAAAGAAATGTTTTCATGGCTTAAAACGTTGAGTAAGCCGACATACCACATTTTTTACCCGACCCCGATCCGACCCAGATTCTGCCCCGGTAGTCCATAGTAAAACCCTCATAACTTTTTACTCTGATGTCGATTGGATACGGGGTTTTGTGCGTTGCAAACTAGACTCGTAGGCCTTTGATTTAATGGGTGATAGGCCTTCTAAATCCTTATATATTGGGAGAAAACATCCAAGACATTTGGCCCAGAGTTAAGAAAATATTATTAGAGAAACTTCGATAACTTTTGCCGACCTTAGTTTCGCTAATTTTCTTGACTTCAAAACTTAACATATGACCCTTGTGCTATTATATTACCTCATAACACACTATTCTTAGCATGTTTTACACTCATAGGTTTATACACAAGGTATGGGACAATATAAACCTTTCAACGGGTGAAGTTCTACCCGAGCCATTTCTTTAATCATGAACTTTGTTTGAGGGGTCCCTTTGACCTAAAACATTAGTTTAGTTTCTTGACATTTCCACCTATTTTCAATCTTAATCTCTAATGTACGATACAAAGTAATAGACACTTCATATAACCATGCCATACTACGCCACATATATTATGCAAGAATAGAGAAAAAGTACGGGATCTTACACCTACCCATGATTTAGAGTTGGCAACATTAGTGTTTGCTCTTAAGATCTGGTAGCATTATTTGTATGGGTCAAGTGTGAGGTGTTCATTGATCATCACAATCTTTAGCATGTATTCACTTAGAAGTATTTGAATTTGAGGCATAAAAGATGGATGAATTTGTTAAAAGACCACGATGTAACCATGTAGTACCATTTGGATAAGGCCAATGTAGTGGCTGATGTGAAGCCAAAATACATATTTTTAATCATTATTTACCTCACATTTATTATTTATATTTTTCCTTTTTTAGCATGGATTTTATGGACTGTGCTAAATAGTGTATTTAATTTGTAGGAGTAAATTGGTGTAAAGTTAAAGAAGTTTGGAGCTAAAATAAATTAAAAATAAAAGATTATAAAAGGAAATCAAGCAAATAACTTAATGAATTAAATTGAATATAAGAATATATAAATGTATGAATTGCAAAATGAAGAATTAGAATTGAAAAAGAAACCTTACATGCTGGCCACGTGTCAGGGAGCAACAACAAAGGAAGATAGGCACAAAATTTGGAACGCACAGCTTCACACGGAAAATAAAAAGGAATTCAACTCCTTTTAGGTTTTGAGTTCCTAATTTGTTTTGGACTCAATTATTTTATTTAGGATTTTCTATCTCTATAATAGTCCATAAGAATAATTATTAAGGCAGGATTGATACAATGTAGAAATTAACTTTTGATTTAGGGTTTCATCTTTTCTTCTCTTTTATTTATTTTACATATTTTCTTTAAATGATTGGTTGTAATTGTTCTATGTCTATGTGAAGTTAAACTTCTCGTTCTTGGATAATATTTACTTACAAAATGATTGATTAGTGATTTTGATTCGGCATAATTGTTTATCATATTGGTTGTTCTTATATTCTTGTGATTACTATTTTGATGCTTAATCACCATTAGAATAAATTTATCGTCTTCTTTTGAACTTGGGAGAGGAATAGAGGGATATAACGTGAAATATAAGGAGCATGATCTTTTCTTGCATATTACTTGAATTGATTTGTGTCTAGGATAGGGATATACCTAGGTGTCTTGCTTGGCTCAAATACGGGAAGACAACGTAATGCTCCATAGTTGATTCAATTTATCCCCGCTCAACGATGTAGTTAGGCAGTCAATTGTGGTAGACGGTTAGAGGTCGGGAGATCATGACTATATTACCAACCCCGTTAATCAATAACTAGATAATCAAATAAGTTGATGAAATTTATGCTAAACATGATTGTTAGTTAAATAATAATCCTAGATCGATTCATTCATTGATTGTGTAAACATCTATCTTTTCTTAGTTAATTGCTTTTTAGATATTTTATCTTTATTTCTTTTAGTTTAGTTAATATGTATTAATCTTTTGAAATCTTCCCCTTAAATAAATAATTAGAATTAGTATAATTTAGTAAGAATAATTAATTGACAAGTCCTTTGGGTTCGATAATCCGGCTCTTTTAGGGCCACTATATTACTTGTGCGACCACGTACACTTGCGTGTGCAATTGGAAGCAACAGTGGCGCACACTTTAAGTCGAAAGACGGTTAGCATGGGTAATTTGGCTTGCTTGGGGTGTCCAAGCGACCCTTAGCTAGAGATATTTGGGGTTTGAAATCTAAGTTCATGGAATTGGGTATCTCTAATAAAGGTGGGGTGTTAGCCAGTATTGAGGTTAAGCTTACCTTTAGAGAAGAAATAAAAGCTAAGCAGTTTGATGATGAGAACTTGAATAGGCTTAAGAATAAAGTTGTGTCCGGAGAGATTCTAGATGCTACCCTAGATGCAAGTCGTGTACACAGTTTTAGAGGAAGGATTTGTGTTCCTTAGGTTGGTTACTTGATATAAAATGTGTTGGTAGAGTCTCATGGTTTGACGGTACTCCATTTATCTGGGTATAACTAAGATGTATTACGATATGAGGTAGCTATATTTGTGGCATGGAATGAAGAGAGATATATATCTGAGTATGTGTCCAAGTGTTACAATTCTCAGCAAGTAAAATATGAGCATAAAAGGCTTGCCCATCTACTCTAGAGAATGTCCATTCCTAAGTGGAAATGGAAAAGATTAGCCATGGACTTTGTAGTGGGACTCCTTAAGCCTTTGGGAAAGTATGATTCTATTTGGGTTATCATCAACAATTTTACTAAATCAGCTCATTTTATTCAAGTAAGGGTGGATCACAACTCTTAGTAGCTGGCCAAAGTATATGTTAAATAGATAGTAAGGTTGCACGGGGTGCCCCTTTCTATCATCTTCGACAGAGGCAGTTTACTTCTAAGTTATAGGGTAAGTTCCATGAAGCATTGGGCACTCTAGCCCACTTTTAGTATGTATTTTCACCTACAGAAGGATGGCTAGTCAGACAGAACTATCCCGGTGTTAGAGGATATGTTAAGAACATATGTGATCGACTTTGAAGATCATTGGGGCTAGTTCTTTCCTCTATGTGAGTTTTCTTATAATACTCCCACGTTCCTTTTTATATGTCATACCTTTCTATAAATAGTTAGACCAAAATACTTGTCATTTCATAAAATCAATGCATAAATTACCGTATTCTTCCTATTATACCCTTGATAGAGTAGTTAATTAGTCTTAAAAATATATATACTTTGACCAACCTAGGAAAACTAATAAGTAATTAATATTCATTAGAGTACTTCATACATTGATTAATTACTCTCTCCATTCACTATTCTATAAAATCTGAATTTGAAAATAAACTCAAAAATTTAAATAGTCATCCAAATGCATTTTAATTTTGAAATCTAGCATATTCATCATTTATTGAAAAATTGATTTAGGAAAATATTAAATAAGGGTAGAAGGATAAAATTACTTAATTTATTAATGCAAGTGCAATCTAAAAAAGTGACATATAAAAAAGAATGGAGGGAGTAACAATTATCATTCCATCATAGATATAGCACTACTCGAGGCACTCTATGGGAGGAGATGTAGATCGGCTATAGGGTGGTTTGAGGCCAGTAATTTGAAGCCCTTGGGTGTTGATCGAGTGTAGGTAGTTCAAGAGAAGGTAAGAAGCATCAAAACCAAGTTGTTGGCAGCTCAGAGTAGATAGAAAAAGTATGCAGACGGTAAGGTAAGGAGCATGACTTTTCAAGTTGCTGAGCAAGTGTTGTTAAATGTGTCACCTATGAAGGAAGTGGTGTGGTTTGGTAAGAAAGGTAAGCTTGTCCCTCATTACATTGGTCCAATCAAGATCCTTGACCATATGAGGCCGATGGCTTACATGTTGGCACTGCCACCCAACTTCTTCTCTATAGTCCATCAAGTATTTCATGTTTCTATGCTAAATAAGTACCATAGGGATGAATATTATATCATCAAGTGGGACTCGATAGTACTAGACACGGATTTGCAATATGAGGAGGAACTGATGACGATTCTTGATCGGGATATCTAGAAGTTGAGGACAAAGGAGATCAAATAAGTAAAGTTCCAGTGGAAACATCTTCCGATTGAGGAGGCTACTTCGGAGACCGAGAGGGATATGTGAGAAAAGTACCCTCACTTGTTCGAGGATTCAAGTACTACCCTCTTTTCTAATTTAGCCAAGTTTTTCCTATTTGATCACTTAGGGATGAGCGACGGATAAATTGATATCTATTGTAACGACCCACCCCAATCGTTATGATTAGGCCAATGGTGGAAGAAATTTAACCAAAAAAACTATCCAATTAGTGATTTAAAATTTTTAGGCTAAGCGAATCTTAGATTTTGAGCAATATGAGGTCTAGGGCCATTAGGGAATAGGTAGGGTGATTTGTCTTGGCTTGATTTATGTTTTCTAGTAGACAAGACATTAAGGAATTCACAAGGCCTTTTAAAATCGAAATTAAATAAGTAAAACTTCCGGTATTGGATTTTGTCGTGAAGGGTTGGTTTAGAATGCTAAGATTCGAAGAAGTGTTGCCAAATGGGGGTTAGGTGAGGATATATGAAGTTCTGCCTCCAGGAGCAAAATGAATTTTAATTTTCACTCTAGCAGGTGGACCGCAATGGCAACGCCGCTATAGCAGGTTGGGCTGATATAGCGTGGTTAGTCGGGGTTTTGTGCAGAAAAGTCCCAAAAACCTCTTATTTTCTACAACTTTATTCTTAGAACTTGAAAGGATGATTTAAGGCAATTTCCTTCAATTTTCCACCCAATTCTTCGATTAAGGTAAGTTAGTTACTTCCCCAACTTGTAACTTGATTCTTAATCTTTAGAATCTAGGTTTTTGATTTTTTTGGGGGGGGGGGGGGCAGGAAGGTTTTAAAGTTAAGTTAATGGTGGAAAGAGCCCTTGATGGGTAGAATGATCATGAGAATGACCTGCGGTTAGGATCAAATGATAACCCGGATATTGTTAGACCATCTTTTATTGATTATTTGGTTTTATTATGGTTTAGACCAAGAACAAGGCGAAATTCATAACCAAGGGGAAACTTCAGTTTTCTAGAGTTTCGGGGGCTTGATTCGAGGTAGTTGATAGTTGTTGTTTTTCCATATATATTATATGTTCTTGTTATCTGCATCGCTAGTAATGCATGCATGATACATGATCAGGGAAGTTAACAAGGCATAATGTGAAATGTAAGATGTTAACAATCACATACAATGAATGTGTTACATGAATGTACATGAGTGATTTATGATTCATTATAATTTGTGATTGTGTGTGCTAATTATTGGGATCGGGTACCACACTGGTACACTAACTTAGTATCGAGTACCATGCGTTACACTAACTCGGGATCGGGTGCAACACTGACACATTAGTAGTGTGCATGAGTGGGCTGAGAAAATCGGACTAACTTGATGTGTTGTGATAATTCATGTTGCTATGCATACAAATTACATACTATGTTATATTATGTTGTGATGGTGTATTATGTGTTTACTAAGTTATGGTTGCTTATCTATATTTCGTATATTGAAACTAGCCGATGATCCTACCAGTACACCATTGTTCTATGTTGATACTACACTTTCTCTCTCTATTAAGTACAAGACATCTTCAGGCAGATGTTTCACGCGTCATTTGTGAGACCACTGAAATCTGATCTAAGGGTGAGTCATTTCCTCCGGGATGCTATGAATTGCTCTTTATGTTCTTAGTTCATTATTCAGACTCGGACACTCTAGACCTATATTTTAGTTCTTAATTGGTTGTTGGGTTGAGAATACTCAAAAATTATTATTGGGCCATGTAAATTGTGATAAATGGGCTTCACTTTCACAATAATTGAAGAATGAGGCCATAGGCCCCCATTCCGACCACACCTTACATTGAATCCGGTGACCATTATTTATGTAACGCGCTTTAATTAAGTAAACCGCAAACCAAACACGACCTGCCCACTCGTTCAAAAGCAGACTTCAATCAAAACAAATATAATAAATAAAAAGAAAAGGCCAAAAGAAGAAGAAAATGAAAGCAAAAAAGAAGAAAACACCATCACTACATCACACTTTTCTCACATAACCCCCTTTTCCTTTTCCTTTTTTCTTCTTCTTTTGATGAGCTCTACCATATTGACTTGCTTCATTCTTCACAGATCAGGTTTAATTTCTAGTTTTTACTCTTGATCTATCAATTTTATACCTCAAGTTCACTTTTTTTTTTT
>JAJOOS010013006.1:0-42791 GCA_029582725.1 Solanum chiquidenum
TGAACGTGCCACATCAGCACAAAAGGTGCACAAAAATACAAAAAAAATGAGTTCAGGGGGTAATAGGACCCTAGTTAAGTTTAGGTGTGTCTCTGGGATTTCGGTCATAGTCTAGGGGGGTACTTATGCATTATCCCATTAAAAATTATTGCATGTTTTTTTTACTAGATATAGGAGAAGTTAAATTAGAATATCCAAATAATTGATGGATAATAAACATTTAATTATTGATGTTATGTATGTAAATGTGAGATACAAGTTAGTCATATGGAAATAGGGATCACTACTCGGTTTGGATCCTTATTTGTAATTTTAATTTGCCTTGTAACTTTGTTGAGAGAGTGAGGATCATAAAGTACCACATTGTAGTCTCCAAGAAAACCATCATATCTATAAAGTCCTTCAGAATTTGTTTTTCCATTTTGGTCAGGAGTTCTCCACTCTGCCATGAGCTTGTCTACAATGTCTCCTGCTGGTGTGTTGTTGAAATTGTCATCCATCAAGCACAAACTAGTGCAATTTATTCCTGGCTTCCATGGTGCCCACACTATTATTCCTTCCACTCCTGGATGTGAAAATGCTTCTCTCATGATTTCTTCCAAGTAAAGTGCCTGTTAAGTAGAGTATATATATATATATATATTAATTAATTGCAGAGGCATATGCAAGAGGGGGTTATCGGGTTCACGTGAATCCATGCTCCCCTCCTGAAATCATATATATTGTAGTATGTTATATTTTTAAAAAATATTTAAATATAGATGTGTTAATCCTCATTAGACGTATCAAATAATGCAATGATGATTGGGCGCACCTCTCTGAGTGAGGTTAGAGATTTGAATCTTACATCTATCTTGTTGTATTTTTTCGTTCTAAAATTAGGCAATACCTCTTTAAATGGTTATTGGTAGAACTTTATACATATAGCTTAATCTTTCAAAATTTCAAGTTTCCTAATTCTTTTAGCATGGTAATTTTTTATATAACTAAACCAAATGTGCACATTAAAACTAGTAATACTGGATGATATAACATACAATCAATGGGTTCAGTCGATCTCAATACCTCCACTGTGAAATATATATACTATTTGAATAGATACGAATTAATTTTGGACCTATAATTTTCTAATTTAAACTTCAGTGATAAGAACCTAAAATGTTAAACCGATCAAATTTATTTTGTAATAGTGCACTCATCATGTCAAAATTCTGGATACGCTTGATGTACAATACTTTCATTCATGGGAGGAAACAAGAGAACAATATATGCATACCTGATTTGAATTGTTAGGAACATCCATTTCAGTTAACCAAATGGGCATTTGAGTTTCAGTGAGAAAATCAAGGACAGCTCGTATGTACGGCATCAATGGTTTTCCCAAACCAAAATGAGCTTGCAGTCCAAATCCTATCGTCAAATCCTCATTTCCTGGATACGATCTAATCTCTCTCCATTTATTTATATACTTATGTGGACCTGCATATACATCTCCTGGAATTTCAAGGCTATTAAACTCATTCAAATATAATGTTGCATTTGGATCTATAACATGAGCTATGTGATAAAACATGCCAGATGCCTGTGCTCCAATCTTTTCTTCAAAAAACTTGAAGTGTAAGTTCTCATTCACAACATCCCATTCAAAAATATCATTTGAGTAACGCGCCATGATAGACGCGAGACGTCTCACTGCTGTAGCCAAAAGCTCTTTAGGTGTCATATCATGTAGCCAATATTGATTCATTTTTGGTTTGTCCCATAGAACAGTATGCCCTCTTATTTCTATCTTATTTTTCTTGAAGAATTGGAACATGGCATCTGGTATTGTGTAGTTTTCGATTCCTCTTCGACTTTCTGTCCAGTACCATTTCATTTGATTTGTGAATACACTTGCTGTAAAACCCTTTTTAAGAAACCATTCTTGGTATTTCTTGTGTTGTAATAGTGTATCAGTAACACCACAACCAATATGGAAATATGGTTTAGTGAACTTAATGTTTACTTTTACTCCACGGATTGGTTTTCCTAATTTGTCCTTTATATCTAGCACTATTTTCCTCTTTCTTACCTAAAATTCAATCCAAAATTGAAGGTTCAAATAGAAAGAAGTTAGATGTAAATTGATAAGTAGCTAATGGTAATAAAATACTCTCTCCGTCCACTTTTAATTGTCCTGGTTTCCTTTTTTAGAGTCAAACGATGAAAACTTTGACTAAATGTATTGCAAAAAAATTGTAATTTGTAGTATTTTTAGTTTAGTTTTTGAATATCTAAATTTTTTGTTTAAAATATCGAATTAATGTAGTCTAATTTAACTTTGAAAATTAGTCAAATTAACTTTCGGAAACGTAATATGACAATTGAAAGTGGAGGAGGAACAAAGTAAGAAGATATTATATAACTTACCCTTGTTATGGCTCTCTGTTGATGTTGAAGCCATTCGGTTTTGTTGAACTCTTTTAAGGAAACATTATCCACCCAAAAATCAACTGTCTTATTGTAACACTGGACGATAATTAATAACAAAATATTACATGTCAATAATAATTATATGCAGAGGTGAAACATTCATTATGATCCCTAATTTGTTTATAGAGTACTCCATGTTACAAAAAATGCAAGAAAGGGGAGAAGAATCTTAAGTTCTATGCATGCAGTGAGTAAGTTTTTTAATTTGTTGAGGTAGGATCAAAACTGACCTACTTTTGTAATTATCTATTTTTAGTTGTATATTTTAGGGCCTAGTAGGAGTGGCAAAATCAAACCCAACCCGTTCAATTCGACCTAACCCATTTAGGTTTGGGTTGGTTATTGACCCGCCCATTTGTTAGCTCAACTCATCTCAACCCACTAAAAAATGGGTTGATATGTAACCCAAATTGATTTTTCAGAAATCTTGTCAAAATATTTTTTAAAAACTTTTTGTTTTATTTTATATGTTATATATAGTTATAGTAAGGAAAAAATAATTTTATTAGGTACTAAAAGCTTATAAAATGACAAATAAAGCTATTAAAATTAGTAAAAATTGAGCGGATTGGATTATGACCCGTTACCTAACTTGTTTTGGCCCAACCTGCTTTAACCCAACTCATTTTGGCCCAAATAAATTTGGATTGGGTTGAGTCTTGACCCATTTTGACCTGCCTAAACTTAATCCAACCCGCCCAATTGCCCTAGGGACTAGATTCATGTTTATTATAGAGAAACTTACCTATAGTCACTTGATTGTATAATTTTTTTTTATAATCAATATAATGTATAATAGTTAAGACTTCAAAAAAAACAAGTGAAATTAACTTCTAGCAAATGGATATTTTAATGATGAAAATGAAATACTTAAAAAGAATATAAATGTAATTATGGACTTACTACAAAATACAAATCTGTTGGAAGAGGAAATTCTGGTTGAAAGCCTCCTTTAAGCATGGTCCAACAACCAGGATAAACATTTCCAGAGGCAATAACTCTCTTTGAATTTTCTTTAGTTATTATTGCAGCAGACACTGTTGTCTCACTTCCTTCACTAACTCTAACCCAAGCTTTGGGAGAAAAAAAAAATCAAAAAAATAAAATGAAAATTCACAACAACCAAATAACCTATATGCAAATTGTATATTATTGAATAAATACCTGAAAATGTATAATAATACCCTTTTTCCATGAAAATTTTTTGAGAAAAAGTTGCATTATACTCATTCCTATTATAGGCAACCATAAAGTTGTTTCTTGAGAAAGATTTTCTAATTTCAATTTTGGCACCTCCCATACCTTCCCATCCATGCAATCCTAGGTCAAATTTTGGATTTATCAACTTTCCTCCTTTATATTGAACATGTTGAGGTTCAGTCAAGCACTGATAATATCATGAAAAAAAAAATATATTTAATAAGGTTAGTACCTTTAATATATATGTTACATTTAAAAATTAACAAAAATAGAAGTAAGTATAAGTTGTTACTTCAATACTAGCTTTGTAATTATAAGCCACTCCGTCTACTCCATGTCCTAAAGGAAACAACAATAAAATTAGTAAGAAACACAATAACACGTCAGTTGTTGATCAGTTGGACCAATTTCTATCATCAGCTTCCTTCATCTTCAACAATCAATCAGTAACTAACAATTAAATATGAATGTGAAGATTGAAAAGGGGCCAGGGACATAAAAAGGAGTTGTATAAATTATTTTTAATTATTAATTTCCTTTAAATAACTAATAATACCAAAATGGTTAAAAGGAAAATAAAGAAAGAAGGGTACTACACCGGAAAAAAGTAGGAGGCAACACAAAATTACTCCATATGCACAAGAAATTACTATCATAAGTAAAAGATCCTGAAAAATAATTAAGTGAAATTAACATCAATAAAAGAAGAAAAATCAAGAAGACTATTAAGCGTTGGAATATATATTATTACCATCTCAATTGAGAGAAATTATCTTTTTCTGTTTTGTAAAAAGCTCTTTTGCAAGGGACATGAGATTCAAGGCCTACATTTAATTCACCAACAAGTTTGAATAAATCCCAAGATTCAAGTAGTAACTTATATTTGACAAACACAAAATAAAAAGAGTAATTAAGTTCTAATTAATTCATCCTAAGTAATTGACTACATACGTTAATTTTCTTAATTAACTTCTATGTATTTAACCATCTCATATTCTCATTTTTATAATATGGTGGTAAAAGTCATAACGCCACCTATATTGATATCACAAGGCATGGAGGGGTGTTCACATGGAAGGATCCTCTCCATTACTATTTTGTTAATTACTTCTCAATGGTGTAGTGAATGTAGACTACGTGCACTGTGCACAAAATAAATATTATTTAAGGCTACGATCATTTTTCTTGTTAGTTCTACAACGATCCTTTTATTTATTTATTTACTATTACACTAAATAACATCATGGAATTCTAAGATAAATTGTTTTTAACCATAGAGGCTTGGATCATTTTTGTAATATCCCTTCAAGATAATTTGCTTCAACATTGTATATATATTATATGTTTCTTCTTCTTTTCTCCATAAAAGTTCATTTAATCTTGTGTTCTTATGTGAATTAATGTCAAGAATCCAAAAATTTACAAATTTTTCTTATGTTTACTTTTTAGAATAATATTAAAAAGTTAACTAAAATATAAATAAAATTGAAGGAGTATTAAAACATATAAATACTTTGGATTTAATATTATTTAGAGTAAGAATATTATATTTTGAAGAATAACAAAAAAAAAATGATCCTAGTCTCTAATATTCATTTTCTACATGTGGCCTACATCCACAATATCATTGAGAAGTAGTAATGCACAAAATAATAATGGAAGGGGTTCTTTCCAAGAGGAATAAAAGCCTCGTACAATAACTGTAACACTCAAGTAATAGTCTTTGATTTAGTCTTTATCAGGGAAAAGATCAAAATTGTCCTTTATGTTTGAATTAAGAATCAAAGTAATCCTTGTGTTTAACATGGAGCATTAATAGTCCTCCATGTTTCAACAATTGGTAAACTTTTAATACTCTTACAAACTACCGTCTAAATTTTAACGGGGTTTTTTGCACTTGAGAAATGTTTCTACCATTGTCAACTAAATCTTCCCTTTCTTTTCCCTCAGATAGTAGCTATCCATAATTTCACAAGTTTGGTTCCCTATGAAACAAATAAAATCAAAATAAAAGACTGATATTTGGAGAAGCTTAGTTGCATATGTTTTTTTTTTTGAAGAATATATTATTTCCTATTTCTTTTTTGTGTATCTCCCTTCAACGGAAGTTCGCAGCAAGAGTTTTTTTATTTTATTTTTATGAACACAAAGGAATCTTTATCGTCACCGAGTCTTCTTCGATGTCCTTTGCGATTGATTGTTTAGACTAGAGGAGGATGCTATGCAGATTGGTGTCTTGTTAATCTGCAGAAAAGTTTCTTGCACACAAGGTGCTCGATCAATTGTCTCAGTTATCATTTAACCTTAGTCGATTCTACTTGCTCCAATTATGACGAATACATTCTAAATATTAGTAAGCTCGAAGAAGCACCGGAGAATTTAGAGAGGCATGAAAGTTGAAGAAAAAAAGATTGGGTAAAATTCAATATTCTATCTTTCTTGTTTGTGATGTAATTAGTAAGCTCGAAGAAGCATATGTTTTTGTCATAGTTTAGGAAAATGTATCTTTTATTGGGCTAGGATGTGTGCTTATGCAAACTGGGAAAGTTATTGCCTATGCCTCAAGTCAACTTAAAATTCATGAGAAGAATTATCCTACTCACGACCTCAAATTAACAGCGGTCGTTTTTGCCTTAAAGATTTGGAGGCACTATTTGTATGGGGTTCATGTAGATGTGTTCACCGACCACAAGAGTTTGCAATATGTGTTTAATTAAAAAGATCTAAATCTTCGCCAAAGAAGGTGGCTTGAGTTATTGAAAGATTATGACATGAGTGTTCTTTATCACCTCGATAAAGCTAATGTGGTAGTTGATGCTCTTAGTCGGTTATCTATGGGTAGGGTTGCTCGTATTGAAGAAGAAAAGAAAGAGTTGGTTCGAGATGTTCATCGATTGGCTCGATTAGGTGTTCAATTAGTGGACTCCACCAAGGGTGGTGTTATGGTTCACAATGGTTCCGAATCGTCTTTTGTGGCGGATGTGAAAGACAAGCAAGGTATTGATCCAATTTTGGTAGAATTTAAAGAAGCGGTGCTTAAGAAATCCGTTGAGGCTTTCTCCCAAGGGGGAGATGGAATACTTAGATATCAAGGTCGTTTGTGTGTTCCAAATGTTGATGACTTGAGGGAACAAATCTTCTCAGAAGCCCATAGTTCACGGTATTCCATTCACCCGGGAGCCACCAAGATGTACCGTGATTTACGGAAAGTCTATTGGTGGAATGAGATGAAGAAGGATATTGTGGGATTTGTGGCTAAGTGTCCAAATTTCCAACAAGTAAAGGTTGAGCATCAAAAACCAAGAGGTTTGTTCCAAGATATTAACATTCCTACGTGGAAGTGGGAAGACTTGAATATGGACTTTATTGTTGGTTTACCTCGCACCCGGCGACAACATGATTTGATTTGGGTGATAGTGGATCGGATGACGAAATCGGCTCATTTTCTTCCCGTCAAGATTTCTTATTCGACGGAGGACTATGCCAAGATGTACTTGAGAGAAATGGCAAAGTTGCATGGAGTGCCTTTGTCCATTATTTCCGATCGTGGTACCCAATTCACTTCTCAGTTTTGGAAGTCATTCCAAAAGGGTCTTGGTACTTGTGTTAAGCTTAGTACGACCTTTCATCCCAAAACGATGGGAAAGTGGAGAATACTATCCAAACTTTGGAAGATATGTTGAGGGCTTCTGTGATTGATTTTAATGGTAATTGGGATGACCGTTTTCTATTGATTGAATTTGCTTATAATAATAGTTATCACTCGAGTATTGATATGACTCCATTTGAGTCCCTATATGGTAGGAGGTGTAGATCTCCCATAGGTTGGTTTGAGGTGGAAGAAGTTTCCCTAATAGGTCCCGAATTGGTGCATGAGGCCAAAGAGAAAGTTCGGATGATAAGGGAAAAATTGAGAATGGTTCAAAGTCGGTAAAAGTCTTATGACGATGTGAGAAGAAGGGATCTTGAGTTTGATATTCACGATTGGGTTTACTTGAAAATCTCACCCACGAAGGGTGTAATGAGGTTTGGCAAGAAAGGGAAGCTTAGTCCCCGGTATGTAGGCTCATATCAAATTTTGAGACGTGTTGGTAAGGTTGCTTATGAGCTAGAGTTGCCAAATGAGTTGGCATCGGTGCATCCCGTCCATGTCTCTATGTTTAAGAAGTGTGTTGGAGATCCGACATCCATAGTTCCCTTAGAAGGGTTGGGATTTGATGAAAGTCTTTCTTATGAGGAAGTTCCGGTAGAGATTTAAGACCGACAAGTTAAGAAGTTGAGAAACAAGGAAGTTGCTTTCGTGAAAGTATTGTGGAGGAATCATTTAGTTGAGGGTTCTATTTAGGAGGCCGAGGTCGATATAATGGCCCGATATCCTCATATTTTTCCTTCTACTCCTACTCTAGCTTGAGGTAATGAGTTCCTCTTGGTTTGTCCTTAGTTTAGAGTCATGTGTTTTATGTGTTCCCATGATTTCCTTATGATATGCATGTTCATGAAAAACTTGTGTTTTGAAAGAAAATGAGTTTACATGATTGATTTTCCTCATGTTGTTGTGCATTGAGATTTGAGTATGAGTTACCTATAGACTTCATGAGATTAATTGATGAACATGCTTTAGCTATGCTTTTTGAGAATGAATTGCATAAAGGCTCCATGAGATTGTGTTGAACATGCTTTTAGCTTGGAGAAGGTAGTTCCTCCTTGAAGATGAGAAATCTTGAAATTTCATGCATATTGGTTTGTTAGGTCTAGTTCCTACTTTCCTTATGGTGCATTGAGTATGTTTAGCTTGGAGATGATTCTTCCTCCTTGATTTTGTGCATTTTGATGAGATTACTTGCATGATGGGCTGCTAATATTGAGTCTTTTTCTTTCAAGAGGTGTCTAGAAAGTCATTCAAGGACGAATGTTCCAAGGGGGAGATAATGTAACACCTCGAAATCTAGCAGGCTAAACTAGGACTAAGTGAGAGGGCAAGAGTCAAGGAAGGAAGCTTAGGCAGTCTTCACCAAGCACCACCTCATCTTCCACAGCCACCATGGTGCCTCGTGGTAGGGACCACGGGCCGTGGTGATGCTCGTGGTAGGATAGGCAGTAGCTAGGCTAAATTGCCCCAAAATAGGACCCTTCCCACGAGCCACTAGACGGCTCGTGAAGGCCACTACGGGCCATGGTAGGTGTCATGGTCTTGACTTAGTTTTAGGGGGAAAAGGGGTGGAAACCTAGCCATTGGTCAAGGGACCACGGTCACCACTACGGGCCGTGTGACCCTTGACGGGCCGTGGTGCTCCTTGCAATAGTGAGTCGACAGTTATCAGTTCAGGGGTTTTTTGGTTTTTTCTGGTTTTAATTAAATCAAAGTTATGTCGTTTTGCCTAAGCCTAGGACCCCTATATAAGTGATTTTAACCCCAAAACTCACCCATTCAAGTCATTATTTCCAAAACTTAAAAGAAAATCAAAGTTCTTCCTCCCCAAAATATTTCTCTCTCTAGAAACTTGAAGAAGAAGAAGAAGAAATTCAAGCTAGGATCAAGGTCAAGTCTCAATTCCTCCATTGGATATAAGCTTTGGAAATTGAGGTATGATAGTTTTCATCCATGGATTTCTTTCATTCATGGAGTCCCTAAATTCCTCCATTTCAAAGATTAGAATTCCCCAATTGAGTTAAGATTTTCTTCAATTGTCATGGATTCTCTTCAATGTTGATTTAAATGATATGAATTATGATATCTTATGCATGAATTGATGAAATACTATGATTTTATGATGATTTCCCCATGAACCCATGTAACCCTAATGTTTTCAAGTTATGAATCATGTGATGTGGAATTTTGATTGTAAAGGAAGAATTTTATGAAATTAAGCAAGTATTGCAAGCTTTACATGAATTGATGATGAAATTCATATCTAACCTATGTTATATAAGTATTGATGATTGAAAGTGGGTTTTGAACCTCAAGAGGTAAATTATGGATTTATGCATTTTCTTATGAAATCTATGCAAATATTTTAAGGGTGCTTTGAGAGTAAAGTACCAATGATGATCATGATGTGTTATTGAAAGGATTTTCTCATGTACACATAAGAGTAAGATGTGAAAGGTTTTCTTACATAATAAGGATTCTTAGGTTGAAAGGCTTTCTCACCTAATTGAATCAAAGAGTAAGAGCTATCCTAATGAAACTAGCTTGAATTGGTTATCCTAGGATACCTTTCCATGGATGATGACATAGCTTGGATTGGTAAGATGATGTGCCTTTCCATGGATAATAAGGTCAAGTAAGAAATGACTATTATGTGGGATTTATGCTTAGCATCGAGAGGATATTGAGATGGAAGCTCTCATATTAGTGGAGGCCGGGTTTCTAGAAGAAATCTCTTTAACCCTTACATATGTGCCCCCATAGGATGATCGTCTAAAGTAGACATTAGCTAGTGGATCCACTTAAGCTAGAAGTTCATGGTTCTACCTTGGCAAGTAGGACAACCATTTTCGGTGTGAGAGACACCGGGGGATTATGTTATAGCTCACATGGTCTCTATGTCGATTAAGGCTAATTCCCCACATTAATAATGAATTAAGGTTACTTCAAGAAGTATCGCATATGAGTTCAAAGGTTTTTAAGATGATGCTAGCTTGAATTTGACCATGGTTTATGACTTATGTTTTCTATCTCTCTTATATCATGTTTTAGCTTGGTCAATTGCATGTCATGTAATGAAATGCCCTTTTTAACATGTTTTTAAATGTTTTATGAATATATATCACACTTGGTACATTGTTTTGTACTAACGCATACTCTTGTGTACATTTCCTCAAATGTAGGGTCCGACAGTCAGAGTCATCAGTTTCGTGGCTAGAGGTTAACTCGAGATTTTTCAAGCCTTGGTGATTCCTCATGTTTCGAAGACGATTTTTCATTGTTTTAGTTCCTTCTTTTGTATTTCACTTTTG
Source organism: Solanum chiquidenum (assembly GCA_029582725.1). NCBI lineage: Eukaryota > Viridiplantae > Streptophyta > Magnoliopsida > Solanales > Solanaceae > Solanum > Solanum chiquidenum. The sequence goes on from JAJOOS010013006.1 coordinate 10,633, forward strand.
TACATGATGTATGGGCTAGGCCTAATTTCATTCTATTGTATTAGATGGCTATGATGAGACAAGTGTATTAGACTTCCGCTTTGCCTTTATAAAATGTTTTGGACTTGGACTATTGTTTTACTCTTATTGTTCTATTTCTTACGTTATGAGAGCTAAGTGGCTTGTATGGAGACCTTTGGGGTTCTATAAGCCATGTTACATCTAAGAGGTACCCCTGTGTCGTGACAGAGAGACTTCTTTGGTGTGAGGGCACTATGTTTGCATTTGATAGTTAAATTGTGTTAGCTGATAATAGATACTAACATAAGCATGATTAAATGTGAGTAATGGAATGTCGTACATTGATCCTTGTTGTAACACCCCAAAAATTAGTAGGCTAGTCTAGAGAAAAATGTGAGAGTTACTCTTGAAGGTGGCCTAGGGCTAAGGGCAAGAGGGCAAGATCCAAGGGAAAGGGGCCAAGGCTGCCCAAAGATCCAAAGGCACTGCCCACCATGACACGTGAGCCTTCACGGATCGTGGTGGTCACCACGCCTCGTGGTGCCACTTGTGGTAGTGAGGCGATAGCCTCCTTAAGGCTGCCCCAAATTGGCTCCTCCACACAAGCCACTTCACGGCTCGTGAAGCCTTAGATGGCTCATGGGAGTGGCCTTGGTCATGCCTTGGTTGTGTGAGGGTGGTAAGGAAGTGGCAAGCCACTGCCTCAAGGCCCACGAGAGGGACCACGACTCGTGGCATGCACCACAGCTCGTGGATCCCCTTATGAAGATGCCTTGGGCTTGTGGGCTAAAGGAACTTGTTTCCTAGCCACTACCTCAAGTCCACGAACGGGACCATGGCTCATGGGGACCCACGTGAGACCTGGAAGCTCACTTAAAGTGAGGGGTGTTTTGGATAATTCCGGTTTTAGTCCAACTTAAGTGAGGTCGTTTTGCCTTAACTTAGGGTCACTATATAAGTCATTTTTACTCAAAAACCAACATATTCAACTCATTATTTCCAAAACCCAAATCAATTCCTAAAGTTCATACTCTCCAAAAAAGAATTCCCTCTCTAGAAAGTTCAAAGAAGAAGAAGAAAAAGAAGGAGAGAAGTTAGGGTTCAAGAAGCAAGGTTTCTCACACCAAATTCATAAGGCTTTGTGAACAAGGTATGGTAGTCCTTCATCCATGGATAGCTTTCATCCATGGAGTCCCTTCAAAACCCCAATTTCAAAGATAGAAATCCCCCCCAAAAAAGTTAGGGTTTAATTCCAACGTCATGGGTTCCTTTCAAAAACGATTCTAATGCTTGACTTATGTTATATTATGTATAAATTGATGATTTCCTATGGTTTTTATGATTAATACCCAACAACCCATGAAATCCCCATATTATTCAATTGTAACTTGTGATGTGGGTCTTTGTTGATGAAAGAAGAATGTTATGGAATCATGCATGTAGTGATTGGGTTACTTGAATTATAATGATATCCATGTCTAATGCTTAGATTCTATATATGTTGATTGAAAGTGAGCGTTGAACCTCAAGGAGGTAAAGTATGAGATATGCATGTTTTCATAAAGTTTATGTAAATGCTATGAGTACACTTTGAGAGTGAAATGTTAATGATTATGTTGTTGTTGTGGGATGATTGAAAGGTTATTCTCATGAACTCATAATGAACATGATGTGAAAGGTTTTCTCACATAAATATGTACCTTGAATCGGTAGGCCAAGTGCACTTTCATGAGTAACTAAAAAGAGCTATTCTAATGAAGTACCTTGAATCGATAGGCCAAGGGCGTCCTTTCATGAGTAATGATGTAAATAGAGAATTAACTACTCTGTGGGAATTTAATACTTAGCACCGAGTGGATATTGTGTGAGGTGGAAGCTCTCCCGTAGTAAGGTCGGGTTTCTAGAAGTAACCTCTTGAGATGGAAGCTTTCCCGTAGAAAGGTCGGGTTTCTAGTAACAATATCCTTATCCCATAAACTACGTGCCCCCGTAGGATATTAGCTAGTGGATCCACCTAAGCTAAGAGTTACCAGTTCAACCTTAGGCAAGTTGACCAACCCTTTTCGGTGTGGGAGTCATCGGATTCCATGTTTAAGCTCACATGGTCTCATGTCGGTTAAGGCTTATTTTCCACATGAACAAGAAGTTTAATAATAAACTAAGGCATGCTTGAAGAAGTATCCCGTAAGTGTTCAAAAGCTTTAAAGATGTTGCTAGCTTGCATTAAAGATGATGATGATTATAATGACTATGTTTATGACTCATGTTTCTCCACTATCTTTATGATGATGTTTAAACTTAATAAATTGCATTATTTCAAAGGAAATGTCCCTTTATCATGATTTCAATGTTTTTATGCATGACTATCATAATTAGTGCATTTTTGTACTAACGCCTACTTTCCTGCATATTCCTCAAGTGTAGGGTCCGGTTCTCGAGGTGATCATTCTAGTGACTATAGCTTGGACTTGTGTATCACCCGAGCTTGTGGGTGAGTCCTTATGGTTCAAGGATTGATTTTTCCTGTGTTGTAGTTCCTTTCATGTACTTTCCTTTTTCGAACATGTTGTATAGGCTAGGCCCTATTTCATTCAAAAATTGTAATAGATGGCTATATTGAGACTAAGTGTCTAGACTTTCGCTTTTGTTTATGAAATTTTTTAGACTTGAATTGTGTTTTGACTCTTATTATTCTATTGCTTATGTTATGAGAACTAAGTGGCTTGTATGGAGTCCTTCGGGGTTCTATACACCATGTTACATCTAGGGGGTACCCCTCGGTCGTGATAAACTTGGTAATTAGAGCACAAGGTTTAGAATGATCCTAGAATGATGTCTCATAAGTCACCTCTAGTAGAGTCTTGTTCATAAGTGTGAAGCGCACCACATTTATGAATGAGAGGCTACAAGATTACTAGGAAACTTCACTTTCATTATTGTAAGTCGTGCCATAGAGTTTAACTCTATAAGATCTCTATCATAATCCTTGCCCTATGTTCTTCAAGATATGAATACTAGAAAGGCTAATGCTAGAAGGATAGAAGGTGACAATCTGGAACAAGGAGCTCCTCCTCAAGATCATCAAGCTCTGGTTGATCCTTTGGTCGAGAATTTTAGGGTGACTTTTCAAGTATTGGCTCAAGTCGTGACGGCTCAAGACAATAGAGATGTTGTAGCTCCAGTAAGTTCTAATGTGAATTCGGTGGCTTCAAGAGTGAGGGGTTTAGCAAGAATGAAGCCCACAAAATTTCATGTCTCCAAAGTGGAAGAGGACCCTCAAAGGTTTATCGACGAGGTCTACAAGGCACTTGCTATTATGGGGGTGACTTCGAAAGAGAAGGCAGAGTTACCCGCTTACCAATTGAAAGATGTTTCTCAAGCGTGGTATGATCAGTGAAAGGGAGAGAGACCCGTAGGAGCTGGTCCCGTAGAGTGGGAATTGTTTAAATCAGCGTTTCATGATAGGTTCTTTACCCTAGAGTTGAGGGAAGAAAAGGTATGAGAGTTCATTAACTTTTGTCAAGGAAGTATAAGTGTTAAGGAGTATGCTCTAAAGTTCACTCAACTATCCAAGTATGCTCCAACTATGGTGGCGGACTCAAGGGCTAAGATGAGTAAGTTTATGTCGGGTGTGTCCAACATGGTTGAAAAAGAGTGTCGTACGGAAATGCTCCTCCATGACATAGATATCTCAAGACTTATGGTGTACGCCCAACAAATTGAGGAATCAAAACTTAAGGAAAAGAAATAGGGAGGTGAAAAGAGCTAAGACCGTTGATGGAAACTTCTCCAATACTAGGTTCGATGGACAAGGTTGACCAAGGTTTAGACAAAGGTTTTCCAAGCAAGGTTCCTTTATCGCTCATCCAAGGGCACTCAAGGATAGGGTGTCTAACCCTAAACCTCAAGGTGAAAATAGAGGTGGTTCTTATTTGGCTATGCCAAATTGCTCTATATGTGGAAGGCACCATGAGGGTAAGTGCCTAGCCGGCACAGATGGTAGTTATGGTTGTGGTAAGAGTGGTCATCAAGTGAGGAATTTCCCAATGCTTACGGCAAAGGGAAGATAGAGCAATCAAGCTCCTCCTAGCGGTTCAAACTCCAATGCTCCAAAGCAAAACCGTTTCTATGCTCTCCAAACTCGAGGTGACCAAAAGAGCTCCCTGAATGTAGTGATCGGTATGTTAAATGTTTTTCTTATTGATGTGTATGCCTTGTTGGATCTCGGTGCTACTTTATCTTTTGTGACGCCCTATGTGGCAATGAGGTTTGATGTTCCTCCAGATGTATTATTAGAAACTTTTTCTGTATCTACTCCGCTTGGTGATTCTGTGGTGGCAAAGAGGGTTTATAAAAGATGTCTCATTTCCTTATCCCATAGTGTTACTCTTGTTGATTTGGTAGAGCTTGACATGTTAGACTCTGATGTGATTTTTGGTATGGATTGGTTGCATGCATGTTATGCCTCTATTTATTGTAGAACTCAAGTGGTTAGATTCTAATTTTTTAATGAACCTATCTTAGAGTGGAAAAGGGGAAATTCTATGCATAGTGGTCAATTTGTGTCTTTCCCTAAAGCTAGAATAATGATCTCGAAAGGTTGCTTTTACCATTTTGTTAGGATAAGGGATATAGATTCTGAAACCCCTTCTCTTGAGTCGGTTCCCGTGATTAATGAGTTCCTAGAAGTTTTCCCCGATGATTTGTCTGGTATTCCTCCCGAGCGGGAAATAGACTTTGGTATTGACCTTTTTTAGAATACACAACCTATCTCTATTCTTCCTTATAGAATGGCTCCGTCAGATTTAAAAGAGTTGAAGGAGAAATTAAAGGATTTATTGGATAAGGGTTTCATCCGACCGAGTATCTCTCCATGGGGTGCCACGATGTTGTTTGTTAGAAAGATAGACGAGTCTCTTAGAATGTGCATCGATTATCATCAATTGAAAAAAGTGACCATTAAGAACAAGTATCCTCCTCCAAGAATTGATGATTTGTTTGACCAACTTAAAGGTGCTAGTTATTTCTTTAAGATTGACCTTCATTCGGGTTATCACCAATTGAGGGTAACAGGGGATGATATTCCAAAGATGGATTTTTGAACCCGGTATGGTCATTATGAGTTTTTGGTTATGTCATTTGGGTTGACTGATGCTCCGGCAGCATTTATGGATTTGATGAATAAGGTGTTTGGACAATACCTTGATATGTTTGTAATTGTGTTTATTGATGATATTTTGATCTATTTAAGGAGTGATAATGAACATGTGGACCATTTGAGAATTTTGTTGCAAGTTCTTAAGGACCAACAACTTTTTGCAAAGTTTAGCAAGTGTGTATTTTAATTAAGGTCGATAGCTTTCCTTGGTCATATTGTGTCAAGCAACGGGTTTGAGGTAGATCCTAAGAAGACAGATGCGGTTAAGAGTTGGCCTAGACCTCTAACTCCTTCTGACATTAGAAGTTTTTTAGGTTTGGCCGGTTACTATAGAAGGTTTGTTGAGGGGTATTCTTCCATTGCTTCTCCTTTGACGGCTTTGACTAAAAAAAAGGCCAAGTTTGTGTAGCCAGAAGCTTGTGAGAAAAGTTTCCAAGAGTTGAAAGATAGACTTACCTCCGCTCTGGTGTTGACTTTAACGGAGAGTACGGATGGTTTTGTGGTGTATTGTGATGCCTCTAGAGTTGGGTTGGGATGTGTGCTTTTGCAAAATTGTAAGGTGATTTCCTATTCTTTAAGGCAACTTAAGATCCATGAGAACAATTATCTTACCCATGACCTTGAGTTAGCGGCGGTTGTGTTTGCCTTGAAAATATGGAGGAATTATTTGTATGGGGTTTATATAGAAGTTTTCACCGATCATAAGAGTCTACAATATGTGTTTAGTGAAAAGGACTTGAATCTCTGCCAAAGAAGGTGGTTAGAACTATTGAAGGATTATGGCGTGAGTGTCCTTTATCACCCCGGTAAAGCTAATGTAGTAGCGAATACTCTTAGACGGTCGTCGATGGGTAGTGTGGCTCATGTAGAGGATGAAAAGAAAGAGTTGGTTCGTGATGTACATAGGTTGACCCGACTAGGTGTTCAACTAGTGGATTCCACCAAGGGTGGTGTCATGGTCCGTAATGATTCCGAATTGTCCTTTGTGATGGATGTAAAGTCTAAGCAAGGTCTTGATCATATATTAGTTGAGTTGAAAGAGACGGTACTTAAGAAGTCCGTTGAGGCTTTCTCCCAAAGGGGAGATGGGGTGCGTAGGTATCAAGGTCGGTTATGTGTTTCGAATGTTGATGATTTTAGGGAACAAATTTTAGAAGAAGCCCATAGTTCTCGATATTCTATTCACCTGGGAGCCACCAAGATGTATCGTGATCTATGGGAAGTCTATTGGTGGATGGGATGAAGAAAGATAATGCGAGATTTGTGGCCAAGTGTCCTAATTATCAACAAGTTAAGGTTGAGAATCAAAGGCCGGGAGGCTTATCCCAAGATATAGGTATTCCCATTTGGAAGTGGGAAGATGTGAACATGAACTTTATTGTCAGTTTGCCTCGCACCTGGAGACAACATGATTCTATTTGGGTCATTATAGATCAGATGACAAAATCAACTCACTTTATTCCCATCAAGGTTTCTTTTTTAGCTGAAGACTATGCTAAGCTATACGTAAGAGAAATGGTGAAGTTGCATGGGATTCCTTTATCTATTATTTCCTATTGGGGGGGCCCAATTTACTTCTCACTTTTGGAAGTCATCCCAAAAAGGTCTTGGCACTAAGGTTAAGCTTAGCATGACTTTCATCCGTAAACCGATGGGCAAGCGGAGCATACCATCCAAACATTGGAAGATATGTTAAGGGCATGTGTAATAGACTTCAAGGAGAATTGAGATGACTACTTGCCATTGATAGAGTTTGCCTACAATAATAGCTATCACTCAAGTATCGGTATGGCTCCCTTTGAAGCCTTGTATGGTAAAATATGTAGTTCCCCCGTTGGTTGGTTTGAGGTGGGTGAAGTTGCTTTGATAGGTCCCGAGTTAGTTTATGAAGCCATTAAGAAAGTTTGGCTTATTAGAGAGAGGTTGAAAACGGGTCAAAGTCGGCAAAAGTCTTATGCTGATGTGAGAAGAAGGGACCTAGAATTTGAGGTTAATGATTGAGTCTATCTAAAATATCGCCCATGAAGGATGTGATGAGGTTTGGCAAGAAGGGGAAACTTAGTCCCCGATATGTAGGCCTATACAAAATTATGAGGCGTATTGGTAAAGTTGCCTATGAGTTAGATTTGACAAATGAGTTGGCTCTGGTTCATCCATTATTTCATGTTTCTATGCTTAAGAAGTGTATAGGAGATCTAGCATCCATTATTCCCTTAGAAGGGTTAGGGGTTGATGAAAGTCTTTCATATAAAGAGGTTCCGGTAGAGATCCTAAATCGACAAGTCAAGAGATTGAGAAACAAGGAAATAACTTCCACGAAGGTTTTATGGAGAAATCACTTAGTTGAGGGTGCTTGTTGCGGCCAAATCGCACACGCAAGTGCACGTGGTCGTTCAAGTATTAAAGTGGCTCTTATAAAGACCCGGATATCGTATCCACAAGGACTTACATTTAGGATCACTTAATTTCTCCAACTTTAAGCTAAGCACATGTGTTATCTATAATTCAAAAGTGATTTATTTTATAATTCTAAAAGTTAAACAAAATGTAACAAACTTGATTCAATTTCAAATGTCTAAAAACAATGATTGGGTAAGGTCAGGGTTGCACCTTTTATCAGGATTCATGCAATTAATATCATTTAAATGGGTATTTATCAACTATCGAATCAATGAATCACAAGGTTAAATGTATGATCATGGTCTCTCGACCTCTAATCGCCTACGATAAATAACAACCTAACTACATCGTTGAGCGGGGATAGGGTGGATTAAGTACCGAGCATTACGATTTGTTCATGTATAGTGACCAAGAATGGTTTCTAGGTATATCCCTATCCTAGATACAAATTAACCCTAATTATTAAGAATTAATCATGCTCTTTATGCCCCCACGTTCTATCCTCTTATTCCTCTCCCGTGTTCAATTTGGACAATATATTTATTTTAATGGTGATCAGTCACGAAATACGGAAAGCAAGAACATAATAAAGATTCATACGATAATTGACATTAACCCAATGAAAACTTAATAGATTACAATCATCATCTAACCACAACCCTATAACTAGGGTATTTAGCTACTTTTAATCAAGAATCGATCAAACAATGTTCAATGAACATAAAGAGATCGAAAGTAAAAGAGTTTAGGAAAGAACCCTAAAAATGATGAAAACGTTCACCCAAGTCGATGTTCTTCAAAACCCAGAAAAAGAATAAATTAATAAAATAAAATATTGATCTATTTATACTAAATTCGAAACGGCCAAATTTGGAACCCAGGGGCGCGACGCGGAGGGGCTTCCCAGATCTACTTCAACGCTCCTTAGCCTTCTTCGCGACGCGGGTACTCCACGGAGTGTTCTGCCTAAAAATCACTTTAGAGAATTAATTTTAGCATCCCTCTCTGCGACGCGGAGAGGATACGGCTACACCCTGGACTTTTTTTTCTTTCTTTTTCTTTCATGCTTCTTTTCAACTCGGATCTTTTGGCTTCCCCATTGTGCATTTTCTTGCTCGTTTCTCCCATTAAGCTCACCTACACAACTAATCAGATTGGTTAGCTCATATACAATCAAAATACTTTATACGACTATAAACAAACAAATATTGTATTCAAACTTAGCTTAAATGCGGGCATTATTAGATTTCTAGGCATATAAATATGCCTAAGATCAATACCCCACACTTAGAGTTTTGTTCATCCTCGAAAACCTTACTAACTACTCCTAGACCTAGACTCACTACTATGGTATTTGTGCATCCACTACTTTCTTCCGGGGATCTGTAACCAGTTACACAGGCATGGGTTCAGTCAAAGTATACATGACTCCTGTAATTAACTTGACAACTTTTAGCAACCAACGCATTCAACAAAATGTGCACCATTATATATCACCTATCTTTCATACAACAAGTTCCCCTCACTCCAAAGAATAGTCCACACACTCAACTCAGCAATTTGAACATAATTCAAGGACTTTGCAACGAAGGTACACCCTCACTCAACAACAACATCAAACATATATGCATTGAAAACCATAAGCTTGTCCATTATGTACATCTCCACTAATAAAGTGTGTTATGCTCACAATCAAATAGGACTTGTTTCGGTTGTAATGTAGGCTTAAGGTAAGGGAGGATTCGTTTAAATAAAAATAGTGATTGTCCTCCCTAATGCACCATATTCAACTTTCTTCTTACATTCACAACTTTTTCTTTTCGTCAACCCCCTCTTTCTTCATAGGTTTCCACTAGTGTTACCACCCTTGAATTTATTTCTCACTCGCCCCTTTATTTTTATTTTTATTTTTTTGACACTCAACAATAGCCACCCTTTACTCAGAGATTTCTCTCGAGTTAAGGTGCACAATGCCCTTGGAAGGGCCAGGGCCATCATTAAGGTATCTACCAAGTTTGCCACCTTCAACTTAGGCTTTTAACCTTAGTCGAAGTGCACAATGTCTTACGGACCAGGGCCAATCTCATATTCAAACTTATGGGGTATCATTTTACCACCTTTTTTTACTCTTCCCCCAGTAACTAAACATTTCCACCCTATTTACTTTTTCCACTATTTTCAGTTTTCCTCCTAGCATAGTACATTAGGGATTTGGGATCAAAGCTAACGGTATCAATAAAAGGGATTCAGCTTCATTACGTGGGTTAGAACAAACTCTAGGCTCAAAAGGCTTAACTGGGCTATACTAGGGATATTCTTTCTGAACAGGCTAAAATTTAAGACAATTCAAAGAAGGCCTATTATCCTCTTCTAAACACAACAACACTTGTATTTCGCTTCAATAACAAGACGGGCAAGTTCTAGACTCAAATGCATTCATGGATATTACAACAACTCACCGCTCATGGCACAAGTTATACTCAAGAATGGGTCAATCACAACAACACAATCAGATCATGCACAAGGTCTAAATTAAGCTTAAATTGCATCATTCAAGTCGTATACAAAAAAATTCAACTGCATTCATATATCAATTTCGAACATGCTTTTCATACATATTCCTTTCAGAATTTCAGCTTCAGCACAAACCAACCTAAGACTCAATGGCGAAATTCCCCTTAAGACGGTCGTCATCCATCTATCATTGGGCAACGTGACTCAACTACGACTACTGACTCAATCCTACAAAGACAAAATCTTTTTGTATTTTGTACGGTTCAAAGGGACTTTCCTTGGCCAAAGAACCAAAAACAACCTCCAAGGAACCCAAAGTATAAACAAAAATAGACTCTAACGATGTTCAACAATAAAAATATATTTACAGACCAGATATGTTTTTCACCCCTCACCCCACACTTATACATTAGCACTGTCCCCAGTGCTTTACAAAAATTCAGAACAGTTCAAGAGGTAAGGTGAAAACACTCCTTGATCAATCCTCCATCACATCACCCCCGTCAGCCTCATCACCGGCCTGAGCAGGGTATACCTCATCATTCAAGTCGGACTCCACATCTGAGCTGGTCCGCAATATCTCCCTATCGGTCGTAATGTCATTGTCGATTGGCTCGCGAAATTAAGGACCAATGCTAAGTAGGGCCTTGGCGTGGTCATTCAGAGGGTAGCGCCTCTCAACTTTTCCCAATTGAGCCTTAGTAGAAACCTGATAGCCATTCTGGTGGCGCAGCATCTCCAGGCCATACATCCTTGCCATAATCAACTCATCCCTCCTATGGCGCTCAACAGTGGTGAGAGTTGGGCCAAACTCAGTGTCGGACCCCTTTCTTCTAGTAATGTCCATCGGTGCTATAAATAGAGGTGCCATGTAGTCCAAATTTTCTTCAGGAACACTTGCAGCACGACACATCTTTGTAATCAGACCACCAAAAGCATACATGTGGCCTTTGTGCACCCGGGCCTTTTGCATAGCAAATTTCACAATAGCTCTGATATTTAGATACGTTCCAGTCATTAAGACATATACCAAGCACACCCTGTCACGAGTAATGCCTGTGTAGTGGAGCCCCGGTATCAGACAGTTCATGACAACCTTCAACCAGATGCAAATCTCCCCAAGCATGTGAGTGTAGGGAAGAGATTGGTGATATCTTTTCCCACTATGCTTAGTCCATTGTGCCATGGACTGTGGACCCCACAAAGTATGTCTGATGGCCCGATATGGAGGGCGTGTATTTAAACATGTCAGCACTAATGGGTCTGTGTCCTGTAGCGTACCCAAACTGTCATTTATACTTGAGGGAGTGATAGACACATTCCTTCCCCGCACCGTCACATAATGGGATCTCACCTCTGGCACCAAGTTGGCGTAGAACTCTCGAACCATGTGCAAGTTGCACTCTTCTGGTTCGGCGAAGATAAACTCCATCCCTAGCTCCCTAATCCGCTGGAGGATCTGTGTGAACTCACGCGCCATGCTGTCCCTATCAATACATACATCAGAGAAATAAGTGACCTCGATATGATTTTTGTACCAAGCCTTGCATTCTTTGTTGACCGTTTTTACCCCATACCACCTTGTTTGGCCCTTAGGAACTGTAGGTGCAAGTGGGACATTCCCACTCTGGACACGTTTCCTATGGCTAGATGTGGCCACTTTCTTGTCGTGTCTTTGTGAGCTCGACATGATTACCTGCAAACACAAACAATTCAGCCCAACACAGAGACCATTGATAACAATTGGGTGGTGTGCACACACCACCCCACACTTATTTCAAAGTTGTCACAAACCTAGGTACTCAAACTTCCCACAGGCGTACCAAAATAAGCCACAGTTAAACCCCAACCAGCCTCACAATTCACAAATTAAACACTAACGTACTGTCTATTCAAGAATTTGACAATACAATCACCCCATTTTGTAATGACATCCAAATCAAGATGTTGCATACAACTATTCGTGCTACTCAAGAATTCACACCATGACAATTAGCCAACACCACCCAATTTATGGTTCACAGACCCAATCAAAAAACCACCACCAACAACAACAAAACTCAAGCTAGAGCAAGTAGAAGAAATTCCAACCCTCAAACTACTCGATACCCACTTGCAACCAAGGATAGGGTAATTCTACTCAAGAATTCGAAAGTACCCACCAAGAATTTACAAATATTCTCAACCATGCATAACCCACAATGTCTTCCTATCAATTTCATCACTTCATCCCAACTACAAGTAACATGAGATGAGTTCTACTCAAGATTTCGAAAACCTCCATGATAACAAAGTATATAGCATTCGTACCGCACCTCATAAACTTCCCACAAATAAACCACAACTTTGCCAACAACTTATTCGAAATAGCAGTCATTCAAAGTAAACAGGCAACTTTGCGCAAAAGAAATCAAGAATTCATACATGGGTTGATGAAATTGGGGGAAAATCGGCAAGGACGAATGTTGACTTGACTCCGCGTTATAGATGAAACTTAAAGAAATTGCAAGGGAGAATGGAGGAAAAAAATCGTGCAATTTTGGAGAAATTTGGGGTTAGGGGACGGGAATTTTGGGTTAAAAGATAGACTGGGTTGGGTTAGTTCAATTAGAAACGGGTCGAACCCTTTTCATTTAATGAAAATCAAAGTAACCTTACATGGGCGCGACGCGGGGTGGACACAGAGTGTTCTGCCTCGGAAATGCATTAAAATTTTCACGAAGTAAAAATTTCATCCCCTTTCCGCGAGGTGGGGTTGTTATGCTGACCCACTTTTCATGACTTAAATGTTAATCACCGTCGAAACCAAAATGTGGGCCTCCCTCCGCGATGTAGTTCCTTCACGGACCTCTCTGCCTCGTTTTGGAAAATTAAATCCAAGCGAGGCAAAAATTTGTCCATGGCTCTGCGACGCGGAACTGGTATGGTGATGCCTTTTTCTTGACATAAAAACTACTTCCCATCGAAATCAGAATTAGTGACTCCCTCCGTGACGCGACATCTACACACATCGTTCTGCTTCAAATTGGAAAATTAATTCCAATTGAGGCAAAAGTTAGACCTGTCTCCGCGATGCGCCATCTACACTAAGCTGCCTTGAGTAAAATTCCTGCTTCCTGCACATTTTTAGCGCACAACCCATTAGTTAAAACACGATGGGTTGCCTCCCATCTAGCGCCTTAGTTTTGGTCGTGGCACGACTCATATTTTTGTATTTTTCTGAATATTTCATTTTTTTTTACTAATTCTAAGAATTGAAATAACAAAACAAAATAAAAGAAATCCTAACTATTACAAGGGTTCATGGGTTGCTTCCCGTGTAACGGCTGATTTAATATCGCGGCACGACTCATCTCATGACTCATTCGTCATTCAAAGTGAGTTCTTCAAGTTCACGATCCACATCATTCCCAAAATAGTGCTCGACCTGTTTCCCATTCACAAGGAAAGTAGAGATCTTGTCCTTGTTCCTTTGCTCCACGACACCATGTTGAGTCATTCTCACAACTTCAAAAGGGCCACTCCATTTAGACCAAAACTTTTCGGGGAACAACTTCAATCTTGAGTTGAACAACAACACTAATTCACCAGGGTCAAAGGTGCGTGACACAATATGTTTGTCATGCCACCTCTTGGTCTTCTCTTTGTACAACTTAGCATTTTCATAGGCGTGCAACCTAAACTCTTCTAACTCATGCATCTGCGTTATTCTCGTCCTTCCGTCTAACTCAGCATCCAGATTCAACTTTTTGATTGCCCAGTATGCCTTATGCTCTAATTCAATCGGTAGATGACACGCTTTTCCAAACACCATTTGATAAGAAGAAGTCCTTATCAGTATCTTGTACACAGTTCGGTGTCCCCACAAGGCATCATCTAGCTTGTCAGCCCAGTCTTGGGTATTAACAGTCTTTTGGAGGATCTGCTTGACCTCTCTATTAGACACTTCCACATGCCCACTAGTTTGGGGATGATATGATGTAGCTACCTTGTGTCTCACCCCATATTTAGCTAACAAATTACGCATTGAACTATTAATAAAATGCGTACCTCCATCACTGATCATAGCCCTTGGAGTTCCAAACCTAGTGAAGATGTGCTTTCGGATGAATTTCACGACCACCTTTGAATCATTTGATGGTAATGCAACAACCTCCACCCACTTGGACACGTAGTCCACTGCAACTAAGATGTATTGATTACCATGGGACGATGAGAATGGTCCCATGAAGTCTACCCCAGACATCAAAGATTTCCACCTCCAATATATTGCTCAATGGCATCTCATACCTTCTATAATGGTGCCCATCCTCTGACACTGATCACAACCCTTTACAAACATAGCAACGTCCTTAAAGAGAGGTGGCCAAAAGAAGCCAGATTGTAATACCTTATGTGTAGTTCGTTCACCTCCGTGGTGTCCACCATATGGTGAAGAGTGACAACTTTCCAACACTTGTGTCACCTCATGTTCAACTATACACCTTCTCATCATTTGGCCAGGTCCCTGCTTGAATAAGAAGGGTTCATCTCGTACATAGAAGCGTACATCATACTTCAGCCTCTGCTTTTGATGTGCTGAGGCCCCGGGTGGAAATAAACAACTCACCAGAAATTTACAATATTAGCATACCAAGGCACTTAATCAAGGTCCAAAGCAAGCAATTGCTCATCAAGAAACTCTTCACGAATTTGCCCCTCATTTTTCACATGAGATGAATCCTCCAATCTGGACAGATGATCCGCTATCTGGTTTTTAGTTCCGTTCCTATCTCTTATCTCTAGATCAAACTCTTACAATAGCTTAATCCACCTAATAAGTCTCGTCTTGGCATCCTTCTTATTAAACAAATACCTGATTTCAGCATGATCAGTGTAGACTATAACCTTAGTTACCACCAGATATGATCTGAACTTATCGAACGCAAACACCAATGCCAGCATCTCTTTTTCAGTCACAATATAATTTGATTGGGCTGCATCAAGTGTCTTTCTCATATAGTAAATGGAATGAAACATCTTATCTTTTTTTTTGCCCAAGCAATGCCCCAACCGTTATGTCACTGGCATCACACATAAGCTCGAATGGAAGCTCCCAATTTGGAGCAAATCAGAATAGAAGCTTTTATCAACTTCTTCTTCAGCAACTCAAATGCCTGCAAATACTTCTCATCAAATACAAACTTCATCTCTTTCTCTAACAGGTTGCACATGGGTCTTGCAGTCTTAGAGAAGTCCTTGATGAACCTCTTATAGAACCCAGCATGTCCCAGAAGCTTCTAACTCCTTTCACTGTGATGGGGGGTGGCAACTTTTCAATAACCTCCACTTTAGATTTGTCAACTTCCAGCCCCTTTTTTGAGATCTTTTGCCCCAACACAATTCCCTCTCAAACTAGAAAGTGACACTTCTCCCAGTTCAGCACCAGATTTGTTTCTTCACACCTAGCAAGAACTCTGTCAAGATTAGTCAAACAAAGTTCAAAAGACTCACCAAACACCGAAAATTCATCCATGAACACTTCAATAAAATCCTCCAACATATCATGGAAGATAGCCGTCATGCATCTCTGAAATGTGGCCGGTGCATTGCATAAGCCGAATGACATGCGCTTGAACGCATACGTGTCATACGGACAAGTGAAAGTAGTCTTCTCCTAGTCCTATGGTGCAATAACAATATTATTGTACATTGAGTAGCCATCAAGGAAACAATAGTATTCCTGACCTACCAACCTATCCAACATCTGGTCAATGAAAGGTACCGAGTAATGGTCCTTCCTAGTGGCATCATTCAACTTCATGTAGTCAATGCAGATGCGCCACCCAGTCACCGTTCTTGTGGGTATCAACTCATTCTTCTCACTAGTCACCACAATTATTCAACCCTTCTTGGGCACATACTGTACAGGGCTCACCCATTTACTGTTTGATATGGGGTACACGATCCCTGCATCTAACCACTTAATCACCTCTTTTCTTACCACCTCCTTCATCAATGTGTTTAGTCTCTGCTAATGCTGTGCACTTGGCTTGTGCCTTTGCTCCATGTATATTTTATGCATGCACAATGCGAGACTAATTCCATGGATGTCGAACATTTGCCAACCCAAAGCTGCTTTGTTCTTTTTTTCAAGATGATTAATGTTGCTTCCACCTGTGCATTAGACAATGCTATAGACAAAATAATAGGTAAAGTTTTATCTTCACCCAAAAATGCATACCTGAGGTGGGTTGGCAATGCTTTTAACTCCAGCTGGGGTGCTACTTCAATGGATGGCTTGGGTGAAGGACCCAACACCCTATTTAAAGGCTCCCATCGATCTCTAAATGTACCTACAAGTGCCACATTAAGAAATTGCACCATTTCATGTGCCTCAATATCCCCATAAATACCATCACCTACTAACACTCGCTCTAAAGGGTCCTTAGATGCAATGTATCGAGCCTCTGCCTCAAGATTTATTACAGTTATGGCAGACAACTCCTCATACACAGCTCACAACTTTAATGCCTTGTATATATCAAACACCTCCACTTTATCATGAACCCGCATAGTAAGTTGCCCAACTGCTACATCTATCATAGCCCTCCCAGTAGCCAAGAAAGGTCTTCCCAAGATGAATTAGACCTCAGGATCTGGCTTAAACTTCAACACTACAATATCTACTGGGAATATCAACGATCTCACTTGCACTAACACATCCTCTACAACACCCTCAAGCCTAGCAATAGATCTATCAGCCAACTGTAAGATGATGGTGGTATGTTTAGGACTACCCAACCCCAGCTTTTTATAGAATGAAGTTGGCATCAAATTGATACTAGCTCCTAGATCACACAATCCTCGCACATGAATGCTCTGCCCTATAGTGATCTGAACCGTAAGGCTACCCAGATCTTTCAGTTTAGTGGGAAACTTATTTTGGATTCTGGAGCTGAACTCTTCAGTAAGTGCAACAGTTTCATATTCAGTCAGCCTCATTTTGTTCGCCACAATCTCCTTCACATATTTCACATACCTGGGTATACCCTGCAAAACATCTACTAATGGCAAGTTAATGTGAACTTGTTTCAAAAGAGAGAAAAACTTACCAAAACATTCATCCTCTTTCTGTTTCTTGAATTTTTTAGGGAATGGAGGAAGCGGTTTCACTATTGGTTGCACTCGTTCTTATTGTGCAACAACCTCATTCTCCTTGGGTTCACTCCCTTTACTCACAACATCAGTGTTTATTTTCTTAGGAGCTAACTCCTCCAATTGCAAACCACTGCGAGTACCTACCGCATTTAAATGATTAGGATTTGGATCAGTGTTTCCCGATAAACCTCCTTGCGATCGTGAGTTCTGGGCACTAGCCAGCTGCTCGAATTGTTTCTCTAGATTCTGTATAGCTAGCTGATTGTTTCTTGCATGAGCAGCTAATTGGGCTTGATCAACCATGATCTTTTCCAGCATCTCATCTATGCTCATGTTACCAGACTATTTATTAGGCTGGTCCCATTGGGCCTGTGGTTGGTACCCTTGTGCATTTCCTTGGGGTTTATACTGATTTTAGCCTTGACCCTGATTTTGATTTCCACCCCAAGAAAAGTTTGGATGGTTGCGCCAACTCGGGTTGTATGAGTTTCCATAATTCTGCTGGCCTCCTTCTCGTTGTGCATTGCCTACAAAATTAATAAAATTCGAGTTTGCACCACATACCTCTACAATATAATCACCACTCCTGTAGATCTCACACCAATTTGGTGGTTGTTGAACTGCATTTACCTGGGCGGGCTGTTGTCCCAATGCTAGATTGTTGAAGTGGGTGTTCATCATATTCTGCATTGCAGCAATCTGTGCAGTTAAAGCAGTCACTGCGTCTACTTCTAGCATACCTATAGTTTTTTGTATTAAAAGTTCCACCCATCCTCCGTTCCATTCGAGGTTTCCCTGCGAGATCTTGTTCAGCAAGGTGAATAACTCAGCATATGTCTTTTCCAAAGCCTGACCACCTGCAACTGAATCAAGTAGAATTTTGGTGTTAGGATCCAATCCATCAATGAAGGTATGGACTAACACCTCATTAGATTGATGATGAAGTGGGCAGCTCATCAACATCGATTTAAACCTGTCCCAAGCTTGGTACAAGTTCTCTCCTCCTTTCTGTCTAAATCTCGGGATATCACTCTGCAAATTAGCTATTTTCTCGGATGCAAAAAATCTGATGAGGAACTTCTATTAAAGATCATCCCAAGTGGTAATTTAGTTCGCTGGATCAAAATTTAACCATCTCTTTGCTTCCCCAAGTAGAGAAAAGGGGAATAAAGTGAGCCTCACGTAATCCTCATTTACTCATGTTGGAGTGTATGTATCACTAATCTCGAGGAAGTTTTGGATGTGGACTGTTGGATCCTTATGCGGTAGACCAGTGAACTGCCCATTAGTGTGCAATAGTGGCACCATACTCTGCTTTAGTTCAAACCTTCCATCAGCTGCAGGTTTCTGAATGCATGATGTCACATTGGTGGTACGTGGGATTGCCACGTCTCTTACCTTCATCTCAACCATTATTTCAGGTTCCTATTGCTAAACTCTTGCTACTGGAGATGTTGGTTCACTAGCAAAAAGAGGGACCGGATAAGTAAGTCGTCTTAGCCTTCTCTGGTACTGAACGAATCTTTCCGGTTCCGCTAGAGGTGATACTAATCCTTGATCGTCGTCCAGTTTGAGGTTACAATACAACCTACAACAATGAAAGTCTAAGATCAAGTTGTCAACACTTGCTTTTTAACTTCAGAAATTAAAAAAATTAGATAATTCCTGATTCTAAAGTCCGCGGCAGCGGTACTAAAAACTTGTTGCGGCCAAATCGCACACGCAAGTGCACGTGGTCGTTCAAGTATTAAAGTGACTCTTATAAAGAGTCGGGTAGCGTACCCACAGGGACTTACATTTAAGATCACTTAATTTCTTCAACTTTCAGCCAAGTACAAGTGTTATCGATCATCCAAAAGTGATTTATTTTATAATTCTAAAAGTTAAACAAAATGTAACAAATGTGATTCAATTTCAAAGGTCTAAAAACAATGATTGGGTAAGGTCCAGGGCTGTAGCTTTTATCAGGATTCATGGAATTAATATCATTTAAATGGGTATGTATCAACTATCGAATCAATGAATCACAGGGTTAAATGTATGATCATGGTCTCCTGACCTCTAATCGCCTACGATAAATAACAACCTAACCTCATCGTTGAGCGGGGATAGGCTAGATTAAGTACCGAGCATTACGATTTCTTCATGTATAGTGACCAACAATGGTTTCTAGGTATATCCCTATCCTAGATACAAATTAACCCTAATTATTAAGAATTAAACATGCTCTTTATTCCCCACGTTCTATCCTCTTATTCCTCTCCCGTGTTCAATTTGGACAATATATTTATATTAATGGTGATCAGTCACAATACGGAAAGCAAGAATATAAGAAAGATTCATATGATAATTGACATTAACCCAATGAAAACTTAATAGATTACAATCATCATGTAGCCACAACCCTATAACTAGGGTATTTAGCTACTCATAATCAAGAATCGATCAAACAATGTTTAATGAACATAAAGAGATCGAAAGTAAAAGTGTTTAGGAAAGAACCCTAAAAATGATGAAAACGTTCTCCAAAGTCGTCATACTTCAAAACCCAGAAAAAGAATAAATTAATAAAATAAAATATCGGTCTATTTATACTAAATCCAAAACGGCCAAATTTGGAACCCAGGGGTGCGACGCGTAGGGGCTTCCCAGATTTACTTTAATGCTCCTTAGCCTTCTCCGCGATGCAGGCACTCCACAGAGTGTTCTACCTAAAAATCACTTTCACGAATTAATTTTAGCATCCCTCTCCGCACGTGGAGAGGATACTGCTACTCCCTGGACTTCTTTTCTTCATTTTTCTTCCATGCTTCTTTTCAACTCAGATCCTTTGGCTTCCCCATTGTGCATTTTCGTGCTCGTTTCTCCCATTAAGTTCACCTACACAACTAATCATATTGGTTAGCTCATATACAACCAAAAGACTCTATACGACTATAAACAAACAAATATTGAATTCAAACTTAGCTTAAATGTGGGCATTATTAGGTTTCTAGGCATATAAATATGCCTAAGATCAGTGCTATTTGAGAGGCTGAGGCCGATATGAAGTCCCAATATCCTCATATTTTTCCTTATATTCCTATTCAAGCTTGAGGTAAGTAGTTCCTCTTGAGTTTTCCTCGTTTTGGAAGTCATGTGTGTTATTTGAGCATTCCATGATTTCCAATGTTATGCATGTTCATAAGAAATTTATGTTTAGTAAGAAAATGAGTTTTTATGATTGATGTCCTCATGTTGTTGTGCATTGAGTATGAGTTGCCTATTGACTTCATGAGTGAATTATTGAACATGCTTTAGTATGCTTTGTAGAGTAAATTGCATATTGGCTCCATGACATTGTGTTGAGCATACTTTAAATCTTGGAGAAGGTAGCTCCTCCTAAACCATGAGAAATATTTAAATGTTTCATGCATAATGGGTTGTTAGATGTAGTTCTTACTTTCTTGTGATGCATTGAATATGTTTAAGTTAGAGTTGATGTTTCCTCCTTTGAATTATGCATTATTTTGATGTTGCATGCATGATAGACTGCTAGTCTTGAGTCTTTACTTTAGTAAGTTGTCTGGATCGTCATTCGAGGATGAATGTTCCCAAGGGGGAGATATTGTAACACCCCAAAAATTAGTAGTCTAATCTAAAGTCAAACGTGAGAGTTAGAGTCTTGAAGGTGGACTATGGCTAAGGGTAAGCGGGAAAGAGCCAAGGGAAAGGTGCAAAGGCTGCCAAAAGTTCCCAAGGCACTGCCCACCATTCCACGTGAGCCTTCACGGATCGTGGTCGTCACCACGGATCGTGGTCGTCACCACGGATCGTGGTGGTGAGGTAGTATCCTCCTTATGGCTGCCCCAAATTGGTTCCTCCACACGAGCCACTTCACGACTCGTGAAGCCTTACACAGTTCGTGGGAGTGGCCTTCGTCATGCCTTGGTTGTGTGAGAGTGGTAAGGAAGTGGCAAGCCACTGCCTCAAGGCCCACGAGAGGGATCACGGCTCGTGGCATGCACCACGGCTCGTGGAGCCCCTCGTGAAGATGCCTTGGGCTTGTGGGCTAAAGGCACTTGTTGCCTAGCCATTGCCTTAAGTCCACGAAAGGGACCACAGCTCGTGGGGCCCACGTGATACCTGACAGCTCACTTAAAGTGAGGGGTGTTTTGGGTAATTATGATTTTAGTCCAACTTAAGTGAGGTCGTTTTGCCTTAATTTAGGGTCACTATATAAGTCATTTTTACTAAAAACCAACTTTTTCAACTCATTATTTCCAAAACCCAAACCAATTCCTAAAGTTCATCCTCTCCAAAAACAAATTCTCTCTGTAGAAAGTTCAAAGAAGAAGAAGAAGGAGGAGAAAAGCTAGGGTTCAAGAAGTAAGGTTTCTAACACCAAATTCATAGGGATTTGTTATCAAGGTATGGCAGTCCTTCATCCATGGATAGCTTTCGTCCATAGAGTCCCTTTAAAACCCCAATTTCAAAGATAGAAATCCCCCCCCCCCAAAAAGTTAGGGTTTGATTCCAAAGTCATGGGTTCCTTTCAAAAATAATTCTAATGCTCGAATCATGTTATATTATGTATAAATTGATGACTTCCTACGGTTTTTATGATGAATACCCAAGAACATGAAATCCCCATATTATTCAATTGTAACTTGTGATGTGGGTCTTTGTTGATGAAAGAAGAATGTTATGAAATCATGCATGTAGTGATTGGGTTACTTAAATTATAATGATATCCATGTCTACTGCTTAGATTCTAGATGTGTTGATTGAAAGTGAGCTTTGAACCTCAAGGAGGTCAAGTATATGATTATGCATGTTTTTATGAAGTTTATGTAAATGCTATGAGTACACTTTGAGAGTGAAGTGTTAATGATTATGTTGTTGTTGTGGACTTATTGAAAGGTTATTCTCATGAAATCATAATGAAAATGATGTGAAAGGTTTTTTCACATAAAGATGTACCTTGAATCGGTAGGCCAAGTGCACCCTTTCATGAGTAACTAAAAAGAGTTATTCTATTGATATATCTTAAATCAGTAGGCCAAGGGCGTCCTTTCATGAGTAATGATGTTAATAGAGAATTAACTACTCCATGGGAATTTAATGCTTAGCATCGAGTGGATATTGTGTGAGGTGGAAGCTCTCCTGTAGTAAGGTCGGGTTTCTGGAAGCAACCTCTTGAGATGGAAGCTCTCCCACAGAAAGGTCGGGTTTCTAGTAACAATCTCCTTATCCCATAAACTACGTGCCCCCATAGGATATTAGCTGGTGGATCCACCTAAGCTAAACTAGTTCTGCCTTAGGCAAGTATACCAACCCTTTTCGGTGTGGGAGTCATCGGATTCCATGTTTAAGCTCACATGGTCTCATGTCAGTTACGGCTTATTTCCCATATGAACAAGAATTTTAATAATGATCTAAGGCATGCTTGAAAAAGTATCCCATAAGTGTTCAAAAGCTTTAAAGATGCTAGTAGGTTGCATTAAAGATGATGATGACTATGTTGACTATGTTTGTGACTCATGTTTCTCCACTATCTTTATGATGATGTTTAAACTTGATAAATTGCATGCTTTCAGAGGAAATTTCCCTTTTTATGATTTCAATGTTTTTATGCATGGCTATCATACTTGGTGAATTTTTGTACTAATGCCTACTTTTCCTGCATTTTCCCCAAGTGTAGGGTCCGGTTCTTGAGGTGATGATTCTAGTGGCTAAAGCTTAGAATTGTGTATCTCCCGAGCTTGTCGATGAGTCCTCATGGTTCGAGGAAGGCTTTTTCCTATGTTGTAGTTCCTTTCATGAACTTTCTCTTTTCAGACATGTTGTATGGGCTAGGCCCTATTTCATTCAAAAATTGTAATAGATGGCTATGTTGAGACTAAGTGTCTAGACTTCCACTTTTGTTTATAAAACCTTTTAGACTTGAATTGTGTTTTTACTCTTATTATACTATGCTTATGTTATGAGAACTAAGTGGCTTGTATGGAGTCCTTCGGGGTTATATATGCCATGTTACATCTAGGGGGTACCCATGGATCGTAACACTTGCATGTTAGATTGTTTTGGACAAAAGTATTGGTTGAGATAGTTGTTGCGTGCTAGTAGTGTGTCCTGGGTATTTGAGCGTCAAGTGTTTATTTGTTTTTCATCGCTTGGGGACAAGTAATGGACCTAAATTGAGGGTGTTGATGTTCCATGAAATATTGTCACATATAATGCTCAAAACTAAAGAGTAAGGCTAGAACTTGAGTGGTGTTATGTGGATATAAAGTGTTTGTTAGTGATTGGAAAAGTAAAACACTTGGACGCTAAAGATGAAAGAAAAGTGAAGGAAATAAAGTGAAACCATGCATCATTGAGCTCTAGACGGGCCGTGCCTGTGATAATGAGCCGTTTGAGGGCTCATGAAGCTGAGACAATGAAGGACAACAAACTAACAAATTGCCAAGTAAAGATCACAGAGACCCAGATGCGTCATGGTCCTCCTTACGAGCCGTTTGATGGTTAATGAGAAGTATCCAGTGTAAAGTCTTTGAGGAGCTAAGTTGGGATTGAAGACTATGGGACCCTTGACGGGCCGTGGAGGAGTAAACGAGCCTTTCTATTGCTCGTGAAGGATAGAATGAGATTCCAGTGAAGACCCAATTGGAGGGCAAACATCACGACGCTTGTCACGAACCGTGATGCCCAAGACGGTCCAGCTGGTTGCCCGTGGAAGATACCAGGAAAAAAAGTCTCACATTGTCTTTGTGTGAGACCTCGACAGGGCTCACGGGCCGTGAAGTGTGTGATGGGACGCCATGTCGTTCATGAAGAATCCTGACAAATCAGTCATACTTCAAGTATGCCCCGTTGTGTACAAACTATTTGAATTAATTAGGTTTATTTTTGACATATCTCTTCATTGTATGAATGAAGTGCGAATTTATATATTTTGAGTTTTGGTTTTTATCGATTAATTTTGGATCAAGATTTGAAGATTCGGATTAAGTGTATGAAATTTCAAGCTTTCTTCAAATTCGCAATCATTGTAAGTGATTAATTTTATGCATTCAACAACATTATTATTTGTTCTCTTGAAAAAATGAGTGGCTAAACACCACAACTAGGGTTGTGAAAAACATGAAGATAATTTATTTACGACCTCGATGAACAAGTAAAGTGCGATTGTTATTTGTAAAACATGATTCTTACTTTCATTATCTATTCTTTCTAATGAGTACACACATTAGAACTTTCCTGTATCTACCATTTGTTCGAGAGAAAGGTGGTAGTTAGGAAAAAAAGAGAATTCATCTATTGGTTTGGAGTGAAAATTCGAGTTTGAGAGAAGAAATTTTTTACACCAAATATGCGAGGGTAAAAATAGACAGCGATAAGTATCTAATAAGATTCAGAAGGGGTAGATGCATTAAACTCGCTGGTACTTGCAATATTAACAATCAACCAATACTTGTTCACGATTCTGAATTAAATGTTAAGTCATGGGGAACACAATCCTGGTTTCATTTATCACCTATCACAACTTTGAAGTTTAAATCTTGTTACTTGTGTTAACCTGAACATACGACAAACATTAGTTACTTGAATATCACAACAAAACCCATCTTTACATTTCACAATAACGTTATGTGGGAAATAATAACAACAATTGAATAAAAGCGTCAGTGAAACTATTTCTTTAAGTAAATTATGTGTGATCGACCTCAACTCACGTTGAGTTCTCTAAATTGACATCAACCATTTTCACTTCTTAATTGAAGTGTAAGTTTGGATGTATCACCCTCCTAGCTACCGAACTCTACAATACCCAAATTTCTAAATGCCAGCACCTACTCACCAAAATCCTCCACTTTATCATCAAGTACATCCACTTCCACAAAATAATTACAATCTTCCTCGTCCAAAACTTGATAGGAAACCTCCTCGAGTCTTTACTACTTTGGTTCAAAGTCAAACCCTGCTTTTCGAGAGATTGAAAGAAGCTGGTCTGATACAAACAATTGATCCAAAAAATGTCAATATCAATTCTAGACATTACAGGGTTAATCATCGTTATGCCTACCATTCAGGAGGTGTTGGACATACAACTACGAATTGCATCAATTTAAAGCATAGAATTCAAGACTTGATTGATCAAAGAATTGTCACTCTTCAAACTATCACTTCTAATGCCAATAGTAATTCACTGTCGAATCATAGAAGGTTTACCATTAACATGATTAAGGTCGAAGAAATTAGTGTGTGGATAAAGCTATGATCCCAACCAGCCCGAAAAACCTTGAGAAATTTGTAGCTTCTCTGAGAATAAGTGAGAAACTCAATTTTCCGATCATGACACCCCATCAAGCTTTAGCTTTAGTGCTAAGAGAGGGTCAAAATTGGAAGGAGGTTAATGTATCACCAAAGCCTTAGCCACATTTGTATCAATCCTTTCTGTTAGAAGAATATGCCAATGGTGACGGTCTTAAAGAAGGAATTGGGAATCTATTTGAAAAATGTGATATTGTGATTAAAGAGATGATCGAGACACCAGGCATACGAGACAGTGAGCCAATGGAGAAAGTGTTTTATTGAACTTCCACTCCTCTCTTGATTCCTCACTCATCTTGATAGAAAAAGATGAATTCTATGCCATTTCAAAAATTGGTAGTACTCTGAAGAAGGCCCGAAATCCAAATTTTATGTCTTTTTACCTAATCATCTTTTAATTTCCCTCGTAATATTTTGAAAAAATCAAAATGGTCCATGGTCATGGCCAAAGTTCGTATATTCTTATTTTCAATGAAAGCCACCTCTGTTGCAAAAATATTATTTCATTTGCTTTAATTCTACTATCTAACAGTTTTTATTCCAGTAAAAATGATTTTAAATATATCAATATCAGTCATGTCACAAGCTGAATGAACAAATGAGGTTGATGACGACGTGTTCTAAGAGTATGATGAGAAGATCATGATATCTGAATACATTGCCAAAGAATTTGAACGGTTCGAGAATCAGGATAAATCGAATCTGGATAATTCAAAAACTGTGAATATAGAAAAGGATAAATGTGTCAAAGAAACACGAATTAACGTCTATCTGACGGAAGCTCAGAAAAGAGAACTCATCGATTTTCTTAGACAAAATATCGATACATTTGATTGTTGACATGTCACGGTTGGGCATAGACATTTATCTCACGAGTAGTCAATCGACTCAGGTGCTATCAAAAGATACTATGTTTGAAGGCTCAGAGTTTCTTTTATTTCATTCCTTGTGATTGCATCATTTTCCTGTAATCATCTTATGTTTTATATTTAGAAAATTATCCTTCGTAATGAAACACGCCTGACCTGAATTCTCAAAAATGAGATACGTAGGCGGCCCGTGTCGGCCTCGGTCACCCCTTTATCCATTTTCAATATTCCCCTTTGTAATGAACTATGTCTGACCTGAATTCTCAAGAATGAGATACGTAAGAGGTCTATGTCAGCCTCAGTCATTTTCTTATCAAAATTTCATATTTCTGTTAATCCTCGAGAGGGGAACTACGTTTGACCTAATTACTGCCTCAACGGGATACGTAGGTGCCACAATGATTCAGTCATATCTCCCATAAGATTTCCATTTTTCTTTAAAATAGAAACTAGGACAGAATTTTTGAGAGGGACTAAAAAATTCTCAAGAAGAGGATCTCTACGACAAGTCAAGACTAAAGATACATTGTGAGTTGCAACTGGGACAAAATTTTGAGAGGTACTCAAAAATTCTACAAGTCATATATTAACAGTTCGAGATACTACAAGACATCTAACTGGGATAGAAAATTTTGAGAATGAACTCAAAAATTTCTTCAAGCATCACTAGAAGTAAAGTCTTTTGTTTCAAATATTTCCAACATGATTAGAAGCTTAAAGCTAACTTCAAATGATCTCTGACATCGTTAAAGTTCATAGTCAACTTCAGCAGTCTCTTGACACTATTGAATTTCAGAGTTAACTGCAAAACTTCCGAATCATAGTAGATTTCGGGAGGACCATGTTAGGAATATCCCAAGCTTTAAGGATCTTCAAAATTCTCAAGAACAAGCTATCAGACACGTCAAAAGTTTTGACCAAGGACGTTCATTTAATATATCTGTGACATGACATTTGAAAGTGACCTTTCCCAAGTTGATTTTTGAAAATCCTTTTTTAAAGATTTTTAATATGTCAAATATTTTGTATACTTTCATCTTATGTCTATCGAGAAGCTAGAGATCGAAGCGATCAATCGAATATAGACAGACAAGGAGCAAGCAATTGAAGAAGTCAACACAGATTAGTTTGTTTTAAAAACTAACAATTTTAAAGTGGATGCACGTCTATAAGAATGCCATAAACTCATCATTTTCCACCATTCAATAAATATGGAGAAGTCAAAAGGGCGAGCAACTCCCCAAAATTGACAACTTTTGTATGAATGCAGGAAAGTCATTGAAGTTTTTATAAAAAAAAGAAACAGTTCAGAATACGAGCAAAAACACCTCGTTCAAATCTCTAACAAAGAATGAGTCACAACGGAAGCAAATTGTTCAAAATAGGAACAAGTAAAAAGAATCACTCTCAACATGTACACGCATCTACAATGATATCAAATTACATTTTTTCAGCATCAAAAACGTTTGAAGAATATTCACAAATCTCATCGATATCGTACACGGTAATGTGAACCACCCAGAGGGACATCGTATTTACCACCCAAAGGGACATTTCTATAGTATTATCAAATGAGATAATACCACCGCCAAGAGGGCCATCACATGTTCAATCCGCTAGAGGGCATCATGTATTCAAAATGCCAAGAGGGATATTGCATCTTCCAATATTGAGAGGGCCATTACATATTCAAACCGTCGCGAGGGGCATCATATATGCAAATGCCAAAAGGGCCATTGCATCTTCAAATGCCAAGAGGGCCATTACATATTCAAACCGCCGGGAGGGCCATCATATATTCAAAATGCCAAGAGGGACATTGTATCTTCCTATTCCAATAATTCCATTACATATTCAAACTGCCTAGAGGTAAATTACACCTTCAAATGCCAAGAGAGCCATTACATATTCAAACCGCCAGGAGGGCCATCATGTATTCAAAATTCCAAGAGGGGCATTGCATCTTCCAATGCCAAGAGGGTCATTACATATTCAAACCGCTGGGAGGGCCATCATGTATTCAAAATACCAAGAGGGACATTGCATCTTCCAATGCCGAGAAGGTCATTACATATTCAAACCGCCGGGAGGGCCATCATGTATTCAAAATTTCAAGAGGGACATTGCATCTTCCAATGCCAAGAGGGCCATTACATATTCAAACCTCCGACAAGGCCATTACAACTTCAAATGCCAAGAGGGCCATTACATATTCAAATCGCTAGGAGGGACATCATAAATGCAAATGCCAAAAGAGCCATTGCATCTTCAGATGCCAAGAGGGCCATTACATATTCAAACCCTCGGGAAGGCCATCATGTATTCAAATTACCAAGAGGGACATTGCATATTCAAATGTCAAGAGGGTCATTTCATAATTAAATCGATGAGAGGTCCATTACATCTTCAAAATGCCAAGGGGGCTATTGCATATTCAAACCACCCAGAGAGCCATCTGTATTATTTTATCATAGGTGATAATATCATTATTGAAAGGATCATCATCATCATCCTACCTATGAATCATCTTCATCATCCTACTTACGGATCTTCATTATCATCATCCTACCAATGGATCGTCAATATTATCCTTCTAATGGATCAACTTCCTACCAATAGCTCATCAACATTATCTTATAAATGGATCAACATTATTCTACTAATAGATCAACATCCTACCAAAATATCATAAACATTAACTTTCCAATGGATCAACATTATCCTACAATTGGATCACAATTATCATCCTACCAATGGAGCATCATTATCCTACCAATGAATCAACATAATTCTACCAACGGATCATCATCATCATTTTTCAATCAATGGAGCATCAACATGTAACACCTCGAATTAAGAGAAGGGAAAATATTCACTTCATCATCGACTTGGCGATCCACCAAATCGACTTAGCGATCCGCCAAGTAGACCCACTTCGCCTTTTGGCTTGATCTCTCAGCCCAACATTCTATAACTTTAGGTGAGCTAAGTCGAGCTTACTGTTCCGCTCGGCGTGTCCCCAAAGTTGACTCCCCATCTCCTAAGTTGACTTAGCGCCCAAGTTGACTTACTTTAAATTTCAGCTAGCTAAAGGCTCACTTGGCGAGTCACCGAGTGGCCTTTAGCGAGCTCCAGTGTGCCTTATTTTAAGTTTTTAAGTCAGGGTATTAAAAGTCTTTTCAAAATATTCTAATTCAATACTACATCATTTTACCCTTCATCTAAAGGTCTATATAAGAGTTCTCCCCCAAATTTCCACAATTTAAGACCCATTCTCTCAAGAATCTAAAAGAAAAACTACAAAATATTTCTCTCTCTAGAAAGCTTGAAGAAGAAGGATTCAACCCAGGGTGTAACACCCGAGAAC
Organism: Solanum chiquidenum; assembly: GCA_029582725.1. Classification (NCBI taxonomy): domain Eukaryota; kingdom Viridiplantae; phylum Streptophyta; class Magnoliopsida; order Solanales; family Solanaceae; genus Solanum; species Solanum chiquidenum. Next base: position 40,397 of record JAJOOS010013006.1, read on the forward strand.
TAGTAGGCTAAACTAGAGCTTTATGTGAGGGTTCCTGGGCTTGATGTAAGAATTAGAGTAATGAATTTAACCTCTCGTACTTAGAATGAAGGGCTTCGGGGTAGAACGTAAAGGTACGACTCCCAAAGAACCAACCAAGGACCCTAGGACTGCCCTATAATCTTCCCCAAGGCAGTGTACCCACGAGGGGACCTATGCCCCATAGGGGAGTCCACACCTTGTGGATGGCCTCGTGGGTCAAGGTCTGAAAAGTTCACTTGCAGACCACCACCCACAAAATACCAGCGTTCCCCATGGGTCCACCAACAGATCATGGGTGTGGTCTCGTGGGTGAGGCAGTGAGGGTCATTAAGTCGGTTAAGTGAGAGGCTTATGGAACTTTTTGGAATTAATCAGCGATTAAGTGGTGTCATTTTATAATAGTTTAGACCGCCTATATAAAGCTATTAGACCCCTAAATTCATTGATCCTAGTCATTATTTCAATTCACCAAAAGAAACAAAATTCCCTCCAAGAAGTTCTCTCTCTAGAAAGAAGAAGAAGAAGAAGAGAATCAAGCTAGGTCAAGACTCCATTATTGCAAGATTTGTAAGGCTTTATAATCAAGGTATTATAGCTTATTCATCCATGGAGCCCTCTAGAATTCCCCCAATCGTGAAGATGAACCCCAATTCTAGTTAGGTTTCTTCCTATATTATGGGTATTATTGTATGTTGATCCAATTGAGTGGATAATGATCAATTATGATAGAATTAGTATCTAATAATGTTATTATGATGAAATTACATGTTTTCTATGCCTAACCCTAGTCTAATTGATGAAATTGAAATAATGTGGATTTATGCCTTGTGAGGGAAATTGAGGATTTATAGATAATCTTCTAGCATTGATGAAATGAGTAGTAATCATTCAAGAATAGAAGCATGTAGAAATGAATTTATTTGAATAATGTATATGTGATGGATCATGGCTAGTATGGCTTCAGATTGAACCTTTATGATGATATATGACTAGAACTTCTTTAAAATGAAGCATGTGACTAGAATGCATTGTAATCTAAGTATGTACGATGATTGTAAGAAGTTAATCTTTGAGAGTAAGTCTTGTACTCATGAATGTTGATTACTAGGGTTTTGAAAGTAAAGCCAATATGATGAATTACATATGTTAGGGCTTTAAAGAGTGAAGCTTATATGATAATGGTAGACTACCAGATAGTATTATTGCAGAAGGACTTTTCACACATGACCTAGATTATGGAAGTATGAAATTATGCATGTTCTTATCGAACCTAGGTAAATGCTTCATGAACACTTTGAGAGTGAAGTGTCTATGATTATGATATGTAGATGTGTTGATTGAAAGGATATTCTCATGAACACATAATGAACATAATGTGAAAGGTTTTCTCACATAAAATGATTTTAGGTTGAAAGGCTTGCTCACCTAAAATGAATCAAGCATGTTAAACTAGAATAGCTTGAAGTTGTCACATAAGATCCCTTCATGTATAGCTTGAATTGGTAGGATAAGACCATTTCATGGTAGCTTGAGTGTAAGACCTCATGGTAGCCTTAGATTGAGAAATGACACTCTCCCTAAGGGTAGCTTGAACTAGTATCATAGAATACTTGCATGGTAGCATGACTTGGTTAGGCCAAACCACTTCAGGTAGCTAGGATAAAGTAATTGTACCCTTCCTTGAGTAGCTTGGACTTGCATAATAGTATGGTTTCCTTTGGTAGCTTGGTCTAGCCTAGTGATACGCTCAAATTACACCTCCTTACAGAAGCATAAGCGATCGTTATCAAGTACAGAACCCAACTTGTAGGTTGGGGTCGATCCCACGAGAAAAATGGTTTAGACTTTACTTTAACTCACGATTATATTCGATTAGTCAAAGTACTTCCACAAAAATAGCAATTAACTAAAAAGGGGGGTTTTGTGAAACGAATTGTAAGAACTCAGTAAGCAATCAATAAACAAAAGTCAAGTTCGGTTGTTATCAAGATGAGAAAATTAACTAGGGTTTACGTGTTCACCATAAGCTCATAACGCAGTAATTCTAGTAATCATAATCCTTTCCTAATGTATTACATACAAAGTGATAAGTTAGGTATCTCTAAATCCTTGATCCGGCATTTAGAGAATTTCACCCCGCACCTTGATCCGGCTACGTGTGTATACTTTACTAACCCTTACCTTTACCTCATATTAGACATCATAATCGATGTTTGGCTTAGTTCTTACTTCGCACCAATTGACACTAGCCTATTAGATAGTATCACACTAAATCTATGTTGATAATTCTTTTCTTGTTGATTACCTCCTTGATCCGGCAAGTAGCAACAAGGCGAGTTCTAACGCGTGCACTCGTTAAAAAGACTTTTAAACG